>JAHXMU010021118.1:0-14360 GCA_019455685.1 Philornis downsi
CATAAGATTGGCGTGCACGTACAACTTGTTTGTTGTTTGTAAAAGAGACGAGAAAGCGAAAAATACCCAAAACGTTAAATACGTCTAGTGCAACTACTGAATGAATGGTAGCATTTTTTGTGGCCTCTCGTAGCCTGTTGTGAAAAATTTGCCATTTTTTAGAAAAGGAAAATTGAGAAAGAAATAGAAATCCATTTAGAAATTCAATTCGCATACAAAACAGTTGAGGTTTTTTTTGGCCTTGTTGGGCACAGCAGTGAGAGTATTTAGGCTCTGGACATTGTACGACAAATGATGATTCTGCTTGTGATGATAACGACAACGATGATGTTGTTAACACTGCATGAACGGTCACAGTGCATGAATGGCAAAACCTTGGTGGGGGAAAACGCCATCTGCTTAGTTTTATAATAAACTAGAATTTAAATGTAATCGTAATTTTTGAGTCTTTCTATGTATTTATTCCAAACAAGTAACAATTTAAATGGCCGTTGATTTAAGGGCAATACTTTTTTTTGACCTTCTTCCCAGGGATAAGAGTCATATTACACCATCGGCATAAAGATCCAAAATGTCAAGTCAAGGCTTTATCTGGATAGACAGTTATCAAACATGAAACTATATCTTTGCAAACTATATCTTTGCAAAGATGGACTGACATCAAAAGGGCTGATTTGTCAAAAATTAAAATCCAAACATATAAGATATCTTCTTCCTAGGTGGCGACTATAATAGACATCCTTATCCATTATACGCCGCCCGTAGAAAATAATTCAAAGCGCTTCGCTCCTCCTCCAATTTGTCACCCCAAGTTTTGATAGTATTTCAAAAGCCTGGTCCTTCCAACGGAGTTTTGGTCACCCTCTTCTGCGCCGTCCATCGAGTTCGTTATCGAAAACTTTCCATGCCGGAGTATTTGGATCAATCCGCACAACATGACCCAGCCAACGCAATCGCTGTATATTAATGCGTTAATAAAGAGATATCCACTATTTTCCCAATAGATGGCTTAAGCAATCGTTATCGATATCGCGTTGAGTTACGCCAGATGCTGTTTTACCCAGAAAGTTTTGTGGTTGCTTGACTCAGTATTGTTGGAGTGAGCGTCAAAAAAGGGACACCAGCAATGACAAAATACGCCATATTGTGAAGTTTTTCTTTGCTAGAGCAAAAATGCAAGCCGGGTGGGTAAAAATCTGAACAGTGTTTATTATTCTGATATTGTAACAGCCAATTAATCACAATTTTGTTTACGTCGATTTCATTTTGGTAATATTGAAGTCAAAGATGCAGCAGGCAATTGGAAGACCAATTGTGAAAAATGTCGATAAAGTTATGGAAATCACTAAGTTTAATCGTCATGCAGGCAATATTTCGAATGCCCAGGATCAATATATTGCACAAAAACTCTTTTAGAGCTGTTTTAATAAGGCTGGATACAAAAAGAAATCAATATATGGGTGCCACATGAGTTAACGCAAGGAAAAAACTCATGGATAAAATTTCCATCTCTTAATCACAGCTGAATCGTAACAAAATCGACGTATTTCTAAAGCAGATGGTAGATGGTGATGAAAAAAGGGTCACTTACGACAACGGCAAGCGAAAACGGTCATAGTCTAATCGTGGTAAGCCGGATAAAAACTCATGGATAAAATTTCCATCTCAAAATCACAGATGAATCGTAACAAAATCGATGTAATTCTAAAGCAGATGGTAGCTGGTGATAAAAAATGGGTCATTCGACCACGTCAAACGAAAACGGTCATAGTCCAATCGTGGTAAGCCGGATAAAAACTCCTGGATAAAATTTCCATCTCTAAATCACAGCTGAATCGTAACAAAATCGATGTATTTCTAAAGCAGATGGTAGCTAGTGATGAAAAAAGGGTCACTTACGACAACGTCAAGCGAAAACGGTCATAGTCCAATCGTGGTAAGCCGGAGCAAACTGCAGGCAACCAACAATAGACGATCAGGAAGTTTTTGGGGTGTATTTCGTCTGGGAATCATCTACTATGAACTGATCTGCGGATTTCTATTGCCAACAATTGGATTGTCTGAAAGGGACAATCACCCAGAAGCGACAAGCTTTGTCACAATGGGAGACCAATTGCATACTATCAGGAAAATGCCAGGCTAAATACAGCGACAATGAGCCTTCAAAAGCTCCTTGATTGGTAGATTCTTATGCATCTGCAAAGTGATTATCACATGTTCCTATCTATGCCGAATGATTCTGTTAATGAAAAATTCGCTTCAAGAGAAGAGAAGAAGAAGAATGACGGTTATCCAGTAAAATGGTGTATATTTGACCTAAATCGGATCATTCTAACTATCCTAGCCTTCAATGTCGTGGATTTCTGTTTACTAAAACTTGTACTTTAGAACAAGTATTAAGTGCACAACTAAGTTCCCGCTGTTTGCCAATAGATGGCGCCAGCAGTAAGTGCTAGTCGATTCTGCCATAGCCCAAACGTCATGAGCCAGGCTTAGGCATATGATAAACATACTGCCTCGACACAATATTGATTTTCTTTTGACGTCATAATCTTTTGGTTGTGTGAATATGTATGATTTTGTGCCAAATAATCGTCATATCCGGGAAGTATTGAGTTTCTTCTTTCAATCAAAGAAAACGGCGGCTGGAACTCATTGAGAATTTCAAAACGTTTACGGCGATGCTGCTTTAAGTGAAACAACGTGTCAAGATTGATTCCGTCGCTTCTAAGATGGTGATTTTGATGCTGACAACCGTTCGCGTGAAGGAAGACGAAAAACCTTTGAAGGCACTGAATTGACGGCATTGCTTAATGGGGATCAGTGTCAAACGCAGGTAGAGCTTGCTGCAGCATTAGGAGTTACCTGCCAAGCCATTTCCAAGCGATTGCATGCGTTGTATATTAATGCATACATACAGCTCATTGTTGATGCGACGCCGATACTATCCGTTAATAATGAGGGGTCCATATATTTTTTCGGAGTAGTTTCCTCTCAAAAACTGCCAGTACTGGTTCACCCACTTGCGTCATAATGCAGGATTCTGCGCTCTATAACAAGACAGGTAGAACCAACGTCTGGTACAGTCGGATTTTTGTATGTCGAGAGAGGGCTTTATCATTGAATCGCTTGCTTAGCCCATAATAACATCTGTTAGAAAGCAATACGAGTACTGTCCTCTCTATCTCCATGATGACATCATTCGTTTTGTTTACAGCGGAACCGCGGTAGATGATTTCTTCCACCATTTCAAGATTATAGTTCACACAGCGTCCCAAACGAGTAGAGTCTTTGTTTGTTAAAATCAATAACTTTCCTCGTTTACCACCACACCCATTTTCACTGCTTCCTTTTCGATGCTGGAGAAGGCTGCAGTAACATCTTGCAGTTTTCAGCCAATAATGTCTATGTCATCTGTATATGCGAGTAACACATGGTTTTTATTAAAGATGGTACCAGCCGTGTTAACTGCAGCGGATAGCTCAGATAACAATATTTTTATTCTGACCTTAAAACACTGTGCACCAATTGCCACGATGGCGATGCTAATATTATGGATGAAGTACGAATGAAAATGGTGGTTACCATGACTCTATTATGTCTATACCGTGATTCGTTACATGGATGCCCAACTTGTTCTAATCATGTTTGAATTCCATACCATCAAAGGAAAAAGCCACATCCTATATCCTATATGGCCAAAATTCTTAATTGTGTTTGTTTTATTTCACGGTCATGATTTAAGAATACTATGTTGGAATAAGGTAGAATGTCTTACTGGAATAGAGGGAGAAGGTATACTTATTGTATTTGTCGATTGCATGAATATTCTGATAAACTGTAAAATAAATGGATTTTTTCAAAACGATATCATCGTCATCATCATCCTCAACGTCATCTTCGATGACAGCGATATTAACGACTGCGGCATTGTTAAAGGTTTCTATGGCTCTAGCTGCGGTTGCCGCTGGCAGTTTATGATGGTTGCTGATGGCGTATCAATTGCAACCGCTTTTTTGCCAAGAGTTTTAACAAAACAAAATTGTACGGTTTTTTTTTCTACCGAATATTACTAACCTGCAGCATGAGGTACAGTATCTGGTGTACTTTGTATGCGTATCATGCAAAAACCGCCAAAAATTTAATTTGAGAGGTTGGAGCACAAGAACTTCAGATTTGTTTGCATAGTTTCGTTGTTGAGAGACGGCTGCATTTGTTGTTTTTTTTTTTTTTTTTTGGGGTTTTCTGTCAAAGTTTCACTGACGCAGTCCTTCTTAGTTTTCAAAGTCTTGTTAAATTAATATTTATTTTACGTTTTCATCTTTTTCATGCTGGATTTGTTTATACTGTGCTGAACTTCACTTTGATGTTTTGTTTTGATTTTCTTTTCTAAGGCCGCACTCGAGAAAAGGAGAGTTTTCAGATTTTTTTGTTTGGGGAGAGAAATGAATGGACAACAACTTTTCAGACGTTGAGTGTTAAATTTATTACTATTTAATGAGTTAAAAAGTTAAGGCAGTTTTTTCTTAGAGGCCGTGAAACGTGACTTTTTTGTGGAAACTGTATTATGGCTTAAAACAGAGCGAATAAAGTGGTCTGAGTTGAAGCTAACTTCTATGGAGAAATTCACAGGCAATGGCTAATGCGAATGATGAAAACTCGTGTTTGTTGTACTTGTTATTAGATTAAGAGGAAGCGCAACCGCTTTTTTATTTCCACCCGAAACCGACGCTTAACCATTTTAATCGTTTATTTTTGGTCATTTAATCGGTTCTTAATGTAAAGCTTTTTTGGCAGCCAAATCAAAAATATGGCTTTATGAGTTTTGCGGAACAAATATTCTGAAAATTCTAAAATTTATTTTAAGACCGATGGCAATGAACTGATAATTACCAAGCATCAATGGCTAAGCACGATTACGCTCAATGAATGCATGAGCGAATTACATCCTGTTTTAAAGAAGCTGATCCTGTTGTATGCGCCAATTATCGAGGTATCAGTCTATTATGCATTGCTTGAAGTTGAAATCGGATTCTATCAGTAAGGCTTAAGATATGATCGATGTACAACTGCTAGGAAAAATCCAGTAGAACAAATCGACACTTACTCGGCTTTTCGTCGACTATAAGCTTACATTCACCAGTTCGATACAGCAAAAATAAGGTGAATTTTAATTTTTCTCAAAAAACATTTATTTATTCATCAATTTCCATTGTATCTCCTTCAAAGTAGTACCCCTCAAATATAATACACCTGTGCCAGCGTTTTTCCAGATCTGATCATGCACTTTTTGGTATGTCCTTGAGCTCTCTCAGCGATTCGGTTTTTATCTCCTCAATCGTCCATGATGCTCCTTTCATGGATCCCTTCAATCTTGGGAACAGGAAAAAGTTGCAGGGAGCCAAATCTCGTGAATACCGTGGCTGATGCATGACAACGGTGTTGTTTTTGTCCAGATAATCTCTCACAAGTAAAGATGAGTGATGAGGTGCATTATCATGATGCAAAAGCCATGAATTTTTTTTTCACATTTTCAGGCGTTTTTTTCGTATACCTTGAAGAAGATAAAATAGAAATTGATAAATAAATAAGTATTTTTGGAGAAAAATGAAAATCCACTTTATTTTTTGAACACACCTCGTATGTTTGGAAAATTATAAAATTGCATCTTTTTTAATTACAATTTCGTTTCACAAGATTGTAAATATTTTATCGAATTTATTGTGACGTCAAAATGTAAATTTTTCCGATTTCAGAGTAAGATTGGCGTTGCCATTTCAGAAAATCTTCCCCGGGAAAAAACATAGTACTGTCTGGTGGAAGAATTTAGCTTAAAATTTAAGCGGTTCCGGTGGCCTAGAATTTCCAAAAAAATCGATATTGATATTTTGAAAGTATAGGCTTTTAAGAATATACTGTCAAATTTTTGGAAGGGTATTCCCAGAATTTTCGATTCTACAGCCTTTTTAACAGGTAGAGTCAGATGACAATCCTCAACACTCGCACTGTCCCCCAGGTCCAGAATCGTGGTGCAAATGGCGCCAGAGTGATGCTTTAGATACCTATGATATCTATTAGATACCTATGAGCATTCACCTGCTTTAGACGATGACGCACAAGAAATATTGAGACCAATTTACGAAGAGTTAACAGCATTTACGAAGAGTTAACAGCAGATGTATTGGTAGTAATAACCAGAACAATAATGAGAGTTTCAATTCTTGTGTCTGGCAGCTAGCGCGAAAACATCAGTTTGTTGGCAAAAAATAATTGATACTGCCACTTATATATATATATATTTTTTTGTTATTACTATTTTTAACAATTTTCTAGTAAACAACTACAATATAATTTTGCCTCAGCGCCTCTAGGGCATTATTGATGCTAGCTAGTAGCAACAATTAACAGTTAACTTATATTTTACATAGAATAATCAACAATAATAATGTTTTTTTTTTTTTTTTTTTAATCGTTATGGAATGCAATCTATATATATAAAAATGAATCGTGGTTTGTTCCTATGCTTAAAACTCCAGAACGGCTGGACCGCTTTACATAAATTTTTGTATATGCGTCTGGGTGGTGCCCGGGATGGTTTAGATTTACAATTCGGTCCAATTGGACAAAGGGGCGTGGTACCTTCTATACAAACCATAAATTAAATATCCAATATTTCTGCTCCTGTTTACGGTGTATGAACAAAATTTGGTACATCGGTTTGGTGTACATATCTTAAGTGCTGCTGCAAATATGGGCGGGATTGGACAATGGGGAGTGGTACCTCCTATACAAACCACAAATTAGAAAGCAATTATTTCTGCTCCTGCTAACGGTATTTAAACAGAATTTTGTATTTCGGTTGAGTGAACATATTTTAAGTTCTTCTGCAAATATAGGCGTTTCTTATTATAATTGACCGATTGGCATGAAACATCTTCTATATAAATAAAAATCAAATGCCGTTCGTTTGTAAGGACATTAGTTGAGAACGGCTGGACCGAATTTAATATTTTTTTTTTAAATGTTCGTCGTAGTCCAACTTAGGTTTTTATGGAAAGAAAAATTTACCACGCCCACTCTTTTCGATTTATCTAAAATTGTAAAACGGCTGCACCGATTTGGCTAATTCTTTTTTTAAATGTTTGTAGTAAATGTTTCCAGTGCTGCTACAAATATGGGTGGGATTGGACAAAGGGGCGTGGTACCTCCCATACAAACCACAATTTAAAAATCCATTATCTATGCTCCTGCTAACGGTATTTGACCAAAATTTGGTGCGTAGGTTTGGTGTACATATCTTAAGTGCTACTGCAAATATGGGCGGGATTGGACAATGGGGCGTGGTACCTCCCATACAAAAAAAAAATTAAAAATCAATTATTTCTGCTCCTTCTTACGGTATTTGAACAAAATTTGGTGCGTAAGTTTGGTGTACATATCTTAAGTGCTACTGGAAATATGGGCGGGATTGGACAATGAGGAGTGGTACCTCCTATACAAACCACAAATTAAAAAGCAATTATTTCTGCTCCTGCTAAAATTTGAAGGCAAAGCAAAGTTTGCCGGGTCGGCTAGTGTATTATAAAAATGTTTTTGTTTTTTATAAAAAGAAAAAAATTTTTTTCAGTTACATAAGAACCATCTCAATATTATCAATGCGGTAATTTATTGCATTCAATGCTACCCAAGTACTCAATTCTCTACCTTGTTTTCTCCAACCGACATCTGACTGGATATATATCACTATTGTTTCGGGTGTTAAATGTATGACCAACTCTTCGAAAAGAAATCGTGTGATGTCCCATGTTATGAATAGCTTTAAAAACATAAACTAAAAGTTGATTTTTATGCAGTCCATGTATTGGTAGAACATTCTTAGCCACATTTTTGTACAACGGTAATTCTGCCTGAACATTTAATAAAGGATTCCCCGCTGTTTTGAAAATTATGGATGTCATGGATATCACTATCGGACCACAAGCGGAGCAACTCGCACGAGACAGCGACGCACGTCGGGTATATACAGCCAATTGTCAAAGTACTGATGCCCCAAAAGAAGCTCGACAGCGCGAAAAAAACAGAGGCATGAAAAATCATTGGAGTACGAAGAAACAAAAGGAGTTCTGTATGGTGCTGGAATCGCTGATTAACTGTAAGTATTAAAAATTTGTGAGATTTTTGAAAATATCCACACTCAAAACTTTAAACTCAATTATCTCTAAACTTTTTTCGGACTGGTGTCATCAAAAAAAAAAAAAAAAAAAAAAAAAAACTTTTCAACTGAATCGTTTGAAATTTTAATATGTTGTTCACAACATCGATGGCTATCGCCCGTACTAGAATTATATTGTTATTTCAATTATTTCGTATTTTTTTGATTAAAAAACTGAAAAAACCCCAATGTTTAGAGTGTCAAATTCAAAACCTCGCCATTTTGTCAATTTTTTTTTATTTTAGTACGTGACATAGCTGCAGTCATACTGATTAATTGTTTTTTTGGTTTTTGTGTTTCAGATAAATAGGGGAGCCAAAATGGACAACACCGTCCAGGTCCAGTTTTTCGGGAGGAGCAACATCAGCGCCATTTTTAAAATTATTAAAATTAAAACAATTTTTTTTTTAATTTTTTCATTAAAAGTTTAAAATATCGTTTTTTCATTTTTTTTTTTGTAAAAAAAAATTCCTAAAAATACCCTAAATTTTCAAACTCTAGACCACCGGGCACCCTTAAGTGTGGACCGTAGTAAAGTTTCCGATCTGACGTCAAAACATTTAAGCATTTAACAATAACACATAGTGACGAACATGTGGATCCCTTTTTTACTTCTCGCAATAGCGCTATAAAGCATTTCGTATGAATTAAGTTTCATACATACGCTTAAGTAAAGATTCATTATGAGCATCATGGACACCTGCACTCAAACTGTACTAACTACCTACGACTGCCTGTGTGCGTATTTAATCAGAGGCTCTCATATCCGAACGCAAAACGGTGTTTCCCTTCACATACCATTCTGTGCTTCACCTACATATCAACGTGAAGAAATATGGGGTTCACAGCAGAGAGTGCTCATTAAAAAGGATTTCCATTTTATTTATTTAAGTTGTTTTTTCCCTCGTTTTCCCCGTCATTCTCAGTTATTGTTGTGTTGGAGATGTTGCCGTTTGAATGTGAATTGCTGCCACAGCCTCTGCTGTTGTGCTGCTGCTGCTGTTGTTGTTGACTGGGCTATTGTGTTGCCGTTTATATGAAACTGCTACAGTTGTTGCTAATACTTGGGTGCTTTATAATAATAATGGCTATGAAGAGGAAAATGCTAAAGCTTAAAAGTGAGTACAAATAAATTTACACCTTAACGCCTTTGCTGCAAGCAGCTAACAGAAAAAAAAAAAAAAAACGGAAACACTTTCCTTCCCCTTCGCGAAGTCGAATGGCACGTGGTATTGCAACCAACATATAGCCTGGATACTTAACCGTCCAACCAATAAGACCCCTCGCACTCGCTCTACCCAAATTGTATTTGCTTACCATTCTGAATAAACGTGGCCATACAACACACACATACTATACGTACTCTGCCATATGTACTTTAGTCTACATGATTAAATGCTTCCCAATAGCAGAAATGGCAAGGCCTTCCGTATAGAAGGCATTCTGCAATGCCTTTTATCGAATCTTTAAAGCTAGCCAGCTTCATTAATACAGTAATGCGTCGAAGAAGGTCTTTGTATTGCTCTTATATTTGTGTTCTAATAAAAAAAGACTTCTCTGATATGCATGGTAAAATACCTTCTGCTGGAAGGCGTCGAGAAAGTTGTTCGCCGATTAAATTTCGATGGCCGACTGTAAAACTTTTCCAACTCGCTATGTCGGGAAAGCATGACAAAGGATTTAAAAAAAAAGCTGCACGGAATCAGCTTCGCTACCCTTCTGATGGAATGCCTACTGAAGGCCTTTCAGCAAATGCCCACAAAGTCAATGTTGTACGCCATGCAAAAAGGTTGACATTATTTTCAATTTTAGAAATTAAAGAAGTTTTCAAGACATTCGTCCATAGACCACATATAGGGCCTTTTATATGCAAAAGGAAGGCAAGGCCTTGTTTTGCCAAGTTACTCAAGGTAATTTGGAAAAGAAGACTAAGGGCTTCCGACATGGGTATGATCACAATCACAATCTTGCCTAGTGAAAGGCCTTCCAAAGGCCCTAAATTCCGTTACTGACTTTCCGATACGGTAGTATGTTGATAAGTATACTCGTATATGAGTGTTTGTATGCGTATCTGCCACTACTACACAAATAATTTTTCGTCTTCATCCACACCCACAAACATACTCAATGCAGTGTGTTGCCAATTATGTTCAACTTGCGCTTAAAGTGCATACAATAAATTTCGATGAGGTAGCATTAAGAAAGAGAGAGTGAAAAAAAAATTGTTTCCAAAAACCGATACCGAGAAGAAGACGAAGAAACAAAAGATAATGGATGAGGTGCTGGAAAAATTTCCTTATGCGATAGCTTCCTCGTAACGGATTTTCTTTATGGTTCAGAGGAAAATACATCAGAATTTCATGAAAAAAGAAAAAAACACTAAATCATTTTGTGGAGAGTGTTGCAACAGAGGCTGAGAAACGATGGTATGTTAGTCGATATTACAGTGAAGATTGAGTAGAAGTATTAGAGTACCGGAGTGTGTAGACTACCAGAATTCCTGAAGACAAGTTCGATACTTTGATCGATTGCCTAGAAGCTGCAAATAAGGAAGAATTCCATGTCCTTCTTAATCAAATGGTTGCATCAAACCCTTCTAAGAGAGGTACTTCTGAAGCGCCCATCCGGTTTATTTCCAATATTTTACTACGTGGTAGCGATTCGTACAGTGTAACCTAGCCAACATAATCTTTGCATTCCACAGGGTGTCCCAAAAGAAAGTCTATATTTGCTTAGCTTACTTCGCAAATGTGGAATAAGGAAGAGTGATGTACGATATATCTATAGGAAGCCTGGGTGTGTGAAATTCAGTCGCTGTGGAGTGTTTTCTGGCAGCCGATCGTGCGTTGAGCGTACGAGAGTTTTGCAAAACTGTTGATTCTGGGACTGCAGTGCATAGAAAATTGGGCAATATTAGTGGGTTTCGCCATTTCAATAATGCACGAAGTATTCATTATATTTGAAAATGAGTCAATTACAGCCCCAAAACTAGCCGACCTAACAAAGAAAACACAAAAAAGTTGAGAAACATTTTTTTTATTTTTCACCATAATCTTTTAGCTCGATACACTTTTTCCAGCGATGTTCAATAGCTTCTATATCCTGTTTATAGTAAAAACTGTTAAATTCGTTAAAATAGCCATCAACCTCAAACTCCATTGTTTTGGAAATCTTTTACCACTAAGCCATTTTTTCAAGTTTGGAAATATAAAATAGTTCAAGGGGACTAATTCTGACGAACAAGGTACGTGATGGAGCAATTCAAACTGGAGATCGAATGTGTGAACTGGAGCATTGTCTTTGGTGAAATAACAATTTCTTTTTACGCCTAATGCGGTGATTTCCATAATTTCATCACCTGAACGCTGCAATAAATTAGCATAATATTCACCGTTGATGGGTTTTCCTTTCTGAAGGTAATCAATAAAAATAATCTCATACACATCCCAAAAAACAGGCGCCTTCTTTAGACACGCTTCTTCCATTCCTGACCACTGCTTTGACTGTTATTTAGACTTAGGTGTAAAGTGGTGGGCCCATGTTTCACCATGGTTATAAATCGACGCAAAAATTTAGCTTCATTGCGATGAAACATTGCCAAACGTAACATCCAAAACATCTTCACGAAGCAGCTTTTGTTATACTGAAAGCAAGCGCGGCACCCATCGTGCATTAACAAATATTACAAAAGTATTTCAATGGAATCAACTAAAATATGCTTAATTTTACATTACTACCAGTGTGGTTAATGCCTTGTTTTGTGTTCTCCTATCTGCATAAAGGAGTTTTTCAATTTGTTCTATTTCTGGTATTTAAAGTGGTTTGGTTCTTTGAAAATGCCACTGTATGGTATCCAATTATATTAAATACAAACAACATGACTTAGTGCTTTTGGTAGAGAAATAAAATAGCTTGGCTTACATCCATTGAAGAATTCTTTGGCTAATTATGAACGATTTTTAAAGTTTTGTTCTGCATGCACTAAAGTGATTTTAATGAACTGTTGCTCTACTTATTATGTGACCAACAGTGTCGCGATGATTAATATGGGCAGTTATCGCTCGCATGATCCTGGGTTCAATCCCGCATACAGCCACCTGTCATTGTTTGATGGACATGTCGAGTAGTCGAGTAATCGATTAGTCTTGTTCATGCTTTTCAAACTGTTGCGCTTGGAATCGCCGCTAAACTATAGATCCCATTGGGAGAGTCTAAAAATAGAAAGTGTGCTAGCGCACTGAATATAAAAAGCTCTCCCATATCTCATTCATGAGATGCTAAGGAATTTGTCTGTTTTATTCTCATCATACGAGTACGCAATCGTAATTACCAAATAATTAAAAAGAATAATTAAAGACTGGTATATCATCAGCTTTGATTTTATTGTCAGCTTAAATTTTATTTTACATAAAATACTCACTGCCTGGGTGACCTTCTCCTCTAAATCATTTGTGTGTAAATCCCAGGTTAAATTGTTTTGCAAAATAACACCCAAGAACCATATATATCCAGTTTCCTCTATATATTTCCCATCAATAAGAGCTCTAAAATTACTTTGAACTCTAGAAGTCTGAAGCGAATTATCTTAATTTTGTCCGGATTAAGCAACAAACCATTCAATCTTACAAATTCAGACATTAATTTTCTCTCAATTTTTGATTTTAACGGTAACTCAAAATTGCAAGAGTAAACTAACCATCGTTAGCAAACATATACGAGGTGTGATCAAAAAATAACCGTTATTTTCAATTTTTTCAAAAAGTATTTATTTATTCATCAATAACTATCTTGTCCTGTTCAAAGTAATCCCCTCAGATATAATACACTTATGCCAGCGTTTTTTCCAATCCTCGAAACGCGCTTTCTGGTGTCGCCAACAGCTCCTGTTTCGATTTTTCTTTTATCTCCTCTATCGTAGCAAAACGCTTTCCTTTCATCGGTGTCTTCAGTTTTAGGAAGAGGAAAAAGTCAGCTGGGGCCAAGTCCGGTGAATACGCATCTCACACGCACAAGCATCGATGTGTGAGCTGGTGCGTTATCGTGGTGCAAAATCCATGATTGGTTTTTCCACAATTCTGTGCGTTTCTGACGAATTGCTTCGCGCAAACGACACATACCTTCAGTATTCCATATTGACCGTATAAAGACTCATTTTCTCGGAATCAGATGAACCAAACGACTCAGAAATTTGAAGACTTGTGGAATATTATTACTTATATAAATGGTACAGAACGATTTTTAATATACTACATGCTTAGCGAGAAAAAAATTATAAACTGAACAGTTTTTTTCCAGTTTTTTTTCCCCATATTTTAAGAAACTGTCAAATAAAAACGGCTAGATTTAAAGAGATTCCTTCTATCTTAAATAAAGTGTATAGATACGGAAACATACTCTTAAAATTTCAATAAAATCCGGCCAGTACTTTTTGAGATACAGGGACAAATGGATCAGTGGTTTCCCCATAAGGATAAACTCGCTACCCACTACCCTTAACTTTAAGTTTCCAAATATTCGGTAATCACTATACTGCACAACAGCACATAATTTGGAACAAAAGGATACTACGTATTGTAACTTAAGTGTTCCATCAGTGTACGCGGTATTGAACAGAATATTTCCTCCACGTTTTAAAAAAAGATTGTTACAAAACATGATTTCTCCTCATGTCAAAGTTGCCCCAACGAAATACCCAAAAACACATAAAAAGAAACCCATCATATTTGCTAATGTTGTACTCGTAGTTGAGTGAATGGTGGATGTTGCTGATGTTGTTGATGTTGGTGTTATATTTCAATGTTGTTACTTTTGCTTAAGCAATTCTTCCGTCCTGTTATTGTTGCTACTGTTCTGGTGTATTAACTTAATGTCGTAATATAAAAACCAAACCACGTAGAAAACACCTGGGTCCAGCTTTTTAGTCAAACCGATATTCGTTTCCCTCCCTCCCACAGCTGCTGCGTAGTTTTTCTTATGTCGAAATCGTGTTAGTGAAGAAATTGAAGTTGTGGCGGATCCTTAAAGTTGAGCGAGCATATTAATATGCGTCCTTTGTACCCACAATACTGGCAGCATTCCTGCAGCACAAAATTTTGTACTGCAGTTATTTTTTACCTTTTTTGCACTTTTTTCACAGCCAGTTTTTTTT
>JAHXMU010021119.1:0-28015 GCA_019455685.1 Philornis downsi
TTTTTTTTTAAAAAACATGGGTCCGTCGAATATGGGCAACCCTGTATATAATGATATCTGAGTGATCTCGGCGGAAGATAAAACAGTATAAGTGACAGTAATTCAGAACAATCAATTATACCAGCTATTATATCGAATACAAATAGAGCCTCAGAAGTATTAGAAATGTTGTGATACATTTTTAAGTCATCTGCTTATAAAAGAAAATTTGCTTTTTTAAAACAGTTAGAAATATCATTTCTAAATAAATTAAAAACAAATGTCCCAAAACACTACCCTGCAGCACGCCAGATGCTTGGAAATAGGGAAGAGATTCATAACCGATAATAACGTCTTTGCATATTCTATTGGATAAATACGATTTTAACCACTGTAACATCAGGGAATGAAATCCCACAGATTGATGATTCAACTTGATTATAGTTCATATTATAAAATACAATATTCTGTGAAAATTGTTAAATTTGTTATGGTAGATCTACCTGGATAAAATCCATGCTGAGATGGTGATATAATCGATTTTGTAAGAGAAGACATCTTCTTATAAATTATATACCCAAAAATTTTCATTCAGGTATCTGCATTACAAATTGAGCGATTTATCGAAATTTAATTTTCCGCTGCAATCAGTGATACGTAGACTGCCGTTAATTAAATTATTGTCAATTGTACTGCGTAATAATGTTGGTTAAAATTTGAGAAAAATGACCCAATTGCAATGTCCTCTCACGCTTACGAGTATATCTACAAATATGCCTTCATATCCTGTAAGTTAATATATGTACAGGCCGGTGGTAGTTAGTTAAATTGGATGTAGTATATAATAAATATATCTCAATTATATTTGTTTTTATGCCCTCCTTGACCAAAGTGGGTCAATATTTTCCAAGGATCCTTAATTGATACATCCTTACAGTGGCTTTTCAATGCCAGTTATCCAATTACAACTAACCGACTTACTTAGCACTTGCTTTTTAATTCACAACAAGTTGTTCATAACATTAACCTTTAAACTACCGACAAATGATGAAGAGAAACAAGAAAAACCAATTGAGAATTCTAATCATATTTCCATAGTTGATGATTTATGGGGGGAAAAATGCATATTCATGCGTATATGAGTGAGTGCATGTTTGTACGCAAGAGGGTGGATCAGGGATGCAACATTTTATTTTGGCACTAAAAACAAAAGTAAACTGTACTTTTCGGCCACTGATGTATGGAAATAAAATGTGTAGGGCTATGGTTGTAACACAAGAAAGATATCGGACATTAACATTTATGTAGTTTTCTCAATAGAAAACTATATATGCGCTATTCATAATCATAATACTCATTCATAATGGCCATAACCATAATATAGGGTGATTTTTTAAGATTTAAAATTTTCAGGTTGGCAGCACTGGTTAGTAATGGTGTCCAAACGTCATCTGTCAAAGTGAAAAGTGTACAGTATACTCTGCCATTTCATCATGGAAAGACTAGCAAACGAGCAACGATTGCAAATCGTTGAAATTTATTATCAAACTTCGTGCTCTGTGACAAATGTGCACCGTTTAAAAGGCCATTTTATGGTCGTTATAATTGAACTGCTAAATCAACAATTCGTGCTGTTATCTCCAAATTTCGCAGCAAACTTACTTTGCTGCACGTAAAACCATCGACTAGCATGCGTAGAGTGCGTACCAAAGAAAATATTGCAGCCGTAGCGACCAGTGTTAATGACGGTCCTGAAATGTCAATTCGTTGCCGTTCTCAGCGATTGGACATGTGTTACTCAACCACAAGGAATTTTTTTTGCCGCAATTTTGGCTGAGTTGAACTTGGTTGGCATGTGGTTTTATCAAAACGGAGCAACATGCTACACTGCTCGTGAAGCAATGGATATGTTGAGGGTTGAATTTGGTGAGCAGCTTATCTCTCGATTTGGCCCTGTGAGTTGGCCCCAAGATCTTGCGATTTAACGCCTCTTGATTATTTCTTGTGGGGTTATTTTAAGTCGTTAGTCTATGTGGACAAGCCGAAGACTATTGAAGCATTACAGGATAACATAACATGCGTTATTCGATCGAAAAAGTGACGAAAATTTGGACCTTACGAATGGACATTTTGAAACGGAGCCGCGGACAATATTTACATGAAATTATCTTTAAAAATTAAATGGCAAAGACCAATTTATCGATTCCAATACACAACTTAATATATGATGCAAATTTTAGGTGTTTTATTCGATTAAAAAAAAAAACTACAATTAAAAATTCACTTTTAAATAATAATAGTAGCTTATAATCAATGAGAGCAGTTACGCGAGTACTTGCGTTAAAAATCTAAATCT
The DNA here is from genome assembly GCA_019455685.1 of Philornis downsi. Classification (NCBI taxonomy): domain Eukaryota; kingdom Metazoa; phylum Arthropoda; class Insecta; order Diptera; family Muscidae; genus Philornis; species Philornis downsi. The sequence continues at coordinate 2,336 of JAHXMU010021119.1, forward strand.
AATCCAAACTCCAAACGAATTAACATTTCCTCATTTTATGCTCCAAAGTATTTGAAATAACTAGAAATATCTATCCGAGATTCGATAAAGTACATACAGCTCTATTGTATAGTCAGACAAGAGTTTGTTTGATTAGAATCTGTTCTTAATATAAAAAATGAGCTAACAGTGGCTTTTGCAATTTAACAATTAAACTCGGCATTCGGTTTAAGCCACACAATCATCTTGCCATCTAATCTATGTAAATTACATTTGCTTTCGTCGGCCAAGAAAACCATAAAATAATAAAAACCATCAACATAAATGTATTTGAAATAGAGATGTGCGATGAATTGAACAATAAATCTCCTCGATTAACTGCTCAATCACACATTCGGATTAATCATATTTACGACTAATCGATGAATTATTGTTTTAATTGTTCAAAAAGTCATGATTATTAGATTAATCGAACAATTGAGTCTCAAAACTTCAACAACTAACTGAATGTATTGTACTATTTCACACTTTTTATTGTGTGTCCTTCAAATTTTTTGCATATAAAAAATATGTTACTTGAAAATTTCTCTCTTGTTGTTTTCACATACAAAATATTCAAATTTTAAATAAATCATTCAAATTTGATTAATCAAAATTCAAGTTAATTGATTAATCATAGATTTGAATAAGCAGAAATTTCGATTAATCGATTAACTGATTAATCGAAACATGAATTAGCCATCAAGATTGATTAACCGATTAATCGCACATCCCCAAGTTTAAGTCGATTTATCATTAAATTAAAGTATTCCAAATATCTGCTGTTTGTGTCTTTTATTTTTATTTTCCAGGCTTGTAAAGGTGTTTTGCAAACTTTTTTTTTTATAATATTTGAAGATGCTTTACGGCTTTCGCAGATCTTGTTTAGTTGCAATATTGAATGATCTTTAGCGACCAGTTAATATCTTGCTTTGACTTTGCTGTTATTTTTTTATTACCCAAGCTAAATTCATCAGGGAATCTCTTAATGACGTCAAGGACAATAGATTTACAATTCCGAATCAATTCAGCAATTTCCCTTACAGTTTTACTTTAAAAATTCAATTTAACTACTCGGCAGGAGTTTGCTTTCCATTTTAAATATATTTTCTGCATATTTTGATCATTTTTTTAATATTTTGACATAAATATTTGTGGTTTTTACTAAATACCTGATGCGAGCTTAATTATACTGAATGTAGTGGAATTGAATGAATATGAAATAGGCTAATTTGTGTGGGAGGTACCAGAAGGGCTGTGGTCATTCCGTTGACTTTTTCACATTTTTCTGAGTATTATAAAATAATATAATTGGCAAGAATTTAAGTAACTTCAAATTTTAAATTAGGGGTTGCTGTGGAAAATTAAATTTCGATAAACGGAGCGATATGTATGGGCGGTACCGGAATGATCCTGTCGCCCACTACCCTTTTCAGAACGGAGATTATCAAAGTGTAATATGTAGCGAATTTAGTATAACTGGTTGGAAGGTATTGAAGCAAGAATATATAGATTAAAGCGTCATTTGTGTGGAAGATACCATAAGGGGAGCAGTCGAAATTAGTAGAGAAATTAGTTCAATTTTTTTCGTAACGAGTTATATATTTAGTGGTTTCAAAACCTCCGGTTCTGGTAAGACTGTCAGCTGTTAAATACCTGTCATCTGAAGTGTTATTTATTAGTGAGAGGTTTGCCATTTCTGAATGGTCTTGCCAAATCTAGATCGTTTACCAGCCGAAGAACGCGTAAATAGTTACATAGTTACTAATAGTTACAACTTACTACAGAAGTGGTGATTCAAACGTGTGTTTTCAGTCGATAAAACTCATTTGTTACTCAGTGGTTACGTCAACAAGCAAAATTGTCGCGTATAGAGCTCGAAGAACCCAGAAGTGATTATGGAAAAGTCATTTCATCCACAAAGAGTGATTGTTTGGTTCCCTTTATGATCTAGAGGTAGAATTGGACCATATTTTTTCGAAAATGAAGCTGGAAATGCGCGAAAAATTGGTCGAAATCTACCTCAAAAGGATCCACTGCTGCAACCAATCCAGAGGCGATCATTTGAATGATATTGTATGTCGTACACAATGGCAAGGTCCAAGCATTACATTACATTACATTATTTAACTTTGTTTTTGAAACCGATAAATGGATAACTCGTAAAACAATGTAATGGATAAAACCTGGATTGGTGGCTGATAAATTAAAAATGAAGACAAACAAACAAATTCCCTTACATCTCATGAATGAACCATGAGAGAGATTCTCACATTCCGTGAACTTACACGCGTTCTATTTTTAGACTTACTCAATGTCACCTACAGTTTAACTACGATTCCGAACGTCACAGTTTGAGAAGCATTTGCAAGACTTGTTGATCACTCGACTAATCGAAGTATTCGTCAGACACATGGAAGTGACTGGCGCTCAAATAATGATATGTGACTAAACTGCAGGGTTGAACCTGCGATCATGTGAACGATAATTGTGTGAAGTAACAACGGCGCCACTATCGGTCAAAATTGCAGGAGATTAATTCAGTTTCGAAAAATCAGTCAATTTGTGTGGGAGGTACCAGAATGGTTTTGGCAATTTGCTGCATTTCCATTCTGAACAACATATGCCAAATTTGACTAAATTTAATGCAGCTTATTGGAAGATAAGATATCAAGAATGAATTAAAAGCCAATATATGAGTTAAATCGGTCATTTGTATGGGAGGTATCTAAGTAGTGAACTAAGTTCTTTGAGCGAAAATTGTACTATACAAACTGATCGATTTTCTGAATTTCAATCAGTCTAGCCTGCAATAGCCTAGATATTTATTCAGTGTGTTGATTTGTAATTCTCTATAAAACCTGAGATTAATTGATCTAGTAAACATGTCCTTTCAGATGACTTCCATATAAATGGCCGATTCAACCCAGATATTTTTAACTTCATATTTTTCAAGCGAATGTGCTCGATTCGGTCAAATTTGGGACACATCATGCGTTTGTCAAGATAAGTTCTGAAAATGAAATTGGGGCGGCATTACCACAGCCTTTCAGGTATCAGCTATACAAATTGACCGTACTTGGTACTTAAAATGATGATATGTATTTGCACTCTTTCGGATAAAAGTATAGAAAGGGTTTTCCATAAAAACTTTAGAATTGGGTAAAGAAAACGGAATTAAAACAGACCTTCGCATATCCCCGTAGCTATTAAACCGCAAAAAAAATGGAAGTCATTCAAAAATAATAACATTTTCATCACTTTCAAAAGATCAATATATGGTTACTTATCATTTTCAAAGAAGCATTTTTATATTGCATGGAAATCTATATAAGCTCGGTAGTTTTTAATAAATTGAATTACACTTTGATACAATTAATTTGTTTAAATTCGACTGCCACAAAATCACACATCTTGTAGAAATACCATACCGAAAGATTCTGATTCAAGACTAAAATTTCTTTGATCGAATGAAAAAGTGCACCAAAATAACTGCCTTTTCATTGCTATAATAACTCTTATGAAAATGTGAGAAGGCATGCCATAAAAAACTGATTGTTTCCTATGACAAGCCTATGTTAAATTCGTTGGTAATTGCGCAAACTTGTAGCACTTTGCTTCAAAAATTGTGGTTAATTTCTGCTTCCATGAATGCATTTTTTGTCTGAGTAAATTGTGTCAGAAAACTACGATCATATTAAATTTTATGTCCCTGGTGTTTGTACAAGAGTGTTTATCAACACCTATACTGAGATAATTAAGTTAGCTTAAACTCATATAATTTGATTCAATGTAATAGAAATACAATTCATGCTGTTGAAATTGTGCTCTTGGGCAATAATGGCGGTCGCGGCTGGTCGACAGTGGATGCAAAGGATTTGTTATCGTAACTAACATCGTAATTCGCATAGTAATGTTAAATAACATTTACAGTAGTAACAGTTATTCCGATAACAGAATATGGGAATCACCATTAACAGGAAGTAACAGTAACAGATTTCTTAATTTCCCACTATGTGTTCATAACTTTTTCTGTTATTAACATTGCATTGTAATTAATGGACTTTATCATGCAATTTGAACACCATTAACTGAGTTTCATGTAAATTTCTAAACGATACGTTCTAAACGATAAAGTGCAGTGTTTTGTGGAAAATGTGTCAGTGATGTGATGGAGTTTTTTCTTAGCCAACCATAAGATTGACTAATGGCAAATCACGTCATTTCAACTATGGTTGGCTGATTAGATTCCTGCCTTTGGCTACGGTTAAGAAAATCACAGTTGCGCTATAGGTAGTTAGTAGGGCATTAACCTTAAATTCGTAGAAAAGTTATGACTAAAGTCGATTTAAAAGGGGGAAAGAGTTAATTTTAATATAATTATTAGGCAAGTTAAAGCAGATGTTTCGAAATTCCGTGGCAATAAATCACAAATACTACAACGGGATATGAAATTAAATTAGATCTAAAATATGTGTGTATAGAATATATGAAACAGTCGTTTGGACATTTTTTCTAAAACAATTTAGAATATTTAAAATATTGATATGCGAGTATTTGGAATATTTTAAATTTTATTTTGGCTTAGAATTTATTAAAAATATTTGTAATCTCTATATACTCGTATATATACTCGTACAAAAGTTTGGAAGTTTCGTAGGTTTATGTGTTTGTATGACATGTTTGTGTACTCGTATTTATATCTGACCGACCCAATCGTGGCGCAATGGTTAATTAGTACACGCAACTATCGTTCACATGAATGCGAGTTCAATTCCTCATACAGGTACCCTATCATTATTTGAGCGACGCTCACCTCGATGTGTCTGACGAACACTTCGATTAGTCGAGTAAAGGACAAGTATTTTTAATGCTTCTCCCGTTGAGTGAGTCTAAAAATGTAAGGTGAATAAGCTCACTGCTCACTAATGTTGAGAAGCTTTCTTATATCTTATTCGTAGGTTAGGCTAGGCTAGTGTGGCAGTCTGAATAGACAGGCGCACTTAGGCTATATAGTCCATTGTGATACCACGGAAACTAAAGATATGCACGTCCCTAGTTTCCCCCATTGAACCATCCTGAACGCTCCAAGAAGCTCGAACAATATCTATACCGTCCAAATCTCCTAGATTCCCAAAGAAATAAGAGTCCAGTGTTGATCCCCGCTGGTTCGACAGGACGGGACAATTGCAGAGAAAGTGTTCTATAGACTCGTCCTCCTCTTCATCCCTACAGCTCCTGCAGAAGTAAGGGTCGCAACCTTCTGTCTCACTGCATGTCTTCCAATCAAACAATGTCCAGTGATGACGGATAGAAGTAATGAGACTTCAGGTCTTGATAGCGACAGCAGTTTGTGTGAACGTTTCAGATCTAGGCGAGGCCACATCTGTCTGAATTGATTATAGCCCCGGACAGACGTCCACCTAACATTTGCTGCTAAATATGCTCTATCTCGCAGTAGGAGTCATGCTCACAGACTCCAACTCGGTTGGAGTATAGAGACCAGCTTTCGCAACAGTTAAAGCCGGTTGACCGTTCACGACAACGTAGATATGCTGACTGGGTACACTACAGACACAGGCTTTTTCCAATAAAATTTTCTTCAGCGACCAAGTTAATTTCTCACTCGATTGTTAGGTCAACAAACAAAATTGTCGCTTAAGGGGCTCGGAAAACCCATAAGTGATTGGGAAAAAGCCACTGTATCCGGGAAAGGTTACTGTTTGATGCGCATGATGGTCTAAAGGTGTCATTGGATTGTATTTTTTCGAAAATGACGCTGGAGAAACCTCAAAAAGATCCACTGCTGCAACCAATCCAGAGACGGCCATTTAAATGACATTGTATTTCGTACATAATGGCAAGGACCAAGCATTACAAAGACATAAAAATTTCATTGAAATCGTAGATTTACCTGTGTTTTATTTTACTTTACTTTTGAAACCGAAAAATGGATAACCCCCTATTTGCATTTTTCTAATTATTATGTTCATCCGTTCGCTTAGATAATCAGCCAGATAGATGAACATTGTTCAATCATCATAAAAAGTCTTGAGACGGGCAGGAACTGATCATTTAAAAAGCCTGCTTAAATAGATTGTCGAAATTATTTTTGGCTCTAAGTTAATAGAACTGACGCCAATTTGAGCGAGGTCTGTCATTTAATTTACTTACAGTAATCGATGTGATAAGTTCATCTCATGCGTGGATAAAAATATCGAACGAAGAATTATATTACATTTTGAATTGGAAATGAAATTTGGTGTACTGAACTGCTGAATGTGTTACAGAAAGCTTTCCCTGAATCGACTTTATCGAAACTTGCATATGAGGGGGGCAGTGCATTCAAAGACTGTACAATTATGATGGGAGATTTGCTCGCTCTGATCGACCATGAACATCTTTAGCTGAAGTTAACAATGATAGTTGAAAGAAAATGGTAACCGAAGCCGTCATTTAAGTTCAAGAAAGATAGCAGCTGAATTTTCTGCGTCTCAAGAATCAATTCGTACCATTTAATATGATTTTATGTGTATGAAAAACTTTACTGCTCGACTAGTTCCGAAGGACCTAAAATTTCTTCAAAAACTCAACCGCGTAAAAATCGCTGGAGACATGTTGGAACGAGAAATACCACATACATAAAATGCATTATAACTGCTGATGACATAAGATTTGACGAGTTCGATACACAATCCAGTCAATGAGCTCCAGATTGATGGCTACCAACTGACCGACACCGGAATAACCGCGTCAAAGTGAGAGACAAGTTGTCATGCTTTTGGAATTTTTGAAGACAGGTCGGACGGAAAAGAATATTATCTGGGCAGAATAAAGAATATTATCTGAATGAGAAAATTCATCGAAAAAAAACCAAAATTGTGGAAAGAAAACTCTTGGATTTTGCATCGCTATAATAAGGCTATCACTGTGAAGGAATTTCTGGCGAAAAATATGGGAATGGACGTACTTTGGAGGCTGTACAATAAATTTTATTAGGTAATAAATATTTTGTATTTTATCGATCAATTACCGGTACTTTTTTTGACAGATTGTATCACAAATCATCAACATGTTATGAACTTTTCCTAGAAAGTTGAATCTAAAATTTACAAAAAACTCTACTTAACGTATAGTTATTTTTTCTGGCAAGTATCCAAATTACTTCAGGTTTCAGAACTGATTCGGATTAAAAATTGAAACAAAATAAAATCATTTTGTTTATTTTTAAATTTTAAAAATATTAAAATACTAATTTCAAAACGTCTTGGAAGAGAAACGGTAACAACATTAAGTCTCTCATTAATGTTTTATCCAAAAAAAATGCTAATTTCAATATGTTTAAACAGGTTAAAATTATCAAAGTTTTTTGATGTTGTGTTTAAATAAAATAAAAGGTGTTACACAATTTTGGAAACTTCGTATCGGAAGCTAGGTCAATAATTGTTAAAAATTGCTTCAATATTCCTTCCAACTATCAGTAAAAATATTTTAAATTTCATTTCTAGTGATATTGTTTTCGATACCTATATTTAATTGATTCGATTGATTCGCACATTGCGAAGTTCTGCGTCTTTACCCAGAATAACTTTACTCCAACGAGCTTAACTTAATGATCATACTTACCTCTTCCCACTGCCTGTCTGCGAACCACCTTGTCCATCTGGGGACCTCCTTTTTACCTCTGATTCTGTGCTTCCACTGGTGGGTTTATCTGTCATACCCATGGCGCCCGTTTCCGCTGCGGACATCACTTTGGCCTCTGCATCGCCTACGACATCATAACTCTGGAAATTTGCACTTTCACAGTCAACTTCTGGCATTACTGATATAGCACGTTCACTAACCCTTTCCGTGGCTGCCGTCCCCGTTGAGACGGCTGCTGCATCTACTGCTGATCCATTGCTTAAAGCTGATGGACCTGTCTGTACACCGTCGACATTCAAAACGGACACCGAAGCTTCTATGGGCTGCGTAGGGGGTAGGGGCGACTTTTGCGGGGGTACGCTCGGACTCATACCTTCGCTTGCATTTTCCGCTGTACCCAGTCGAGACACTGATTCGCCCTTCTTGCCAGTAGACTTCTTTTCCACCACTGTTGTGACACTTGGCGTGGGTGATGCTGCGCTATCCGATGTGAGACCCATATCTTGCTCCAAGCTTTTGAGATCGGTGAGGTTCTCATTGATGGTCTTTTGTATTTCATCCGTTGCCTCCGCTACTGTTTTCTGTATATTCTCCAAAGTCTTCTGAGATTTTTCTAGAATGGCAGCTGGCAGAGAGCCACCGACCCCAGTGCTATCTGCTGCTGCGGCCAAAGCCATATCGGGGGTCAATTGCGCTACCGTCGAAGAAGCTGAAAGTATTTTATTCAACTTCGATTCTAGATGTCGATATCTGAAATTTGTGAAACTTACCTCTGCTGTCGATGGCTTCTACTTCAGGCACTACTGCGTCTAAAGTGTTCTTACTCAGATTGCTGTCGGATCTTTTCTTACTGAGCAGGCTAATTTTTGAACCTACGCGCATGAGCGACATGGTCGATGGTTGGCGCTTGAGTGCGCTTAATGTGGCAACGTCAGCTGCAGCCGCAGCTGCCGCGGCAGTTGCAGCAATCTGGATGTCGCCATTCTTCTTGAGTATCAGTAAGGCCGCGTCGCCCTTTTGGGGTTTTGAAGTTGATGTAGTGCTTGTTTTAGAGGCAGTTGACCGCTCTTTTCCGGAAATTTTCTTGTCAGTTTGTGTTTCTGTGTCGTCCTTCTTTTGCATGGACTGAGTTTTAGAATCTTGTGGTTTCTTTTTCAAGTTGACCGAAGAAGCTTCTCGTTTGGTTGGTTTTGCACTGATCGTTGACTTTTTGCTGGCATTTGATGTTTCGCGCCTTGTCGTAGCTGTCGAAGTCGGTGGTTTTTTAACATTTGGTACTTCCTTTTTGGTCGGAGCGCTGTGTTTTGATACTGCCGCTGTTGTTCTTCTAGTACTCGTTTCTTGTTTCCTGGCAGATGTGGGCAATTTTTTGGCACTTACTGGCTGTTTGCTGGGCGTCTTAGTTTTCGCTTTCAGTGACGCTGTTCTTCGTAGATCAGAGGGCGTCTGGACCTTTTTTCGGGGTGGTGACTTACTAGAGCTGATTCCATTTGTATGGCTAACAGGAATGCGAGAGCTTGATGATGTCTTTGCGGTTGATCGTGTTTTACTACGGCTTCGAGACCGGCCTTTCCCCTTTACACCCTTGGGGCTTATGGAACCCCTTCGGGAAACTGCTTTCCGGGAGGAGGATCTTTGAGGGCTGAGAGATACTGATTTTCTTCTACCTATTTGTGACGCCGTAGGGGTCTTCCGGCCAAATTTCGGAGAAATGCTTCCGCCCCTGTGGGGCGACTGCATACTTAATCTGGAATTGGATCGCGAATTGGCGATTTCTTTAGCTTGATCCATTCGTGATGTGGGTCTAGAATCTGGCAATGATATTGGTCGCGTGGACGCCCTGGAAGTAGATCTAGAGGGCCCCCTGGACTCTGCTCTGGAAGCAGCCCTAGATGCAGGTTGCGAAGGTCCATGCGTTGCGGCTCGCGATTCACTTCTTGATGCTGCCCTTGATTCTGATCTTGATTCGGCTCTTGAGGCCGCTCTTGATTCGCCTCTTGATTCGGTTCTAGAAGTCGCTCTTGATTCGGCTCTTGAAGCAGCTCTGGAACCCGTCTGTGATGGTCCATGCACTGAAGTTCTAGACCCCGACCGACTGGTGACAATTTGTGATGTACGATCCATCACTGAGGCATCTTTAATCGGAGAAACCGACCGCGAAGCTGCCCTGGATTCAGGATGTGAGTCCATGCGAGAATTTGATCGAGATTCACCTTGACTTCTCACGGGTATTTTGGATATTGAATTTCTTCGTGAATTGCTATCTGACACACTATCGGATCCGAGTACTACAGGTTTCATAATGTGTGTAGGACTTTGGTTGGAACTGCTATCTTTATTGGGAGTTCCTATGATTGGTGACAAGGTTGTTGGCTTAGCTATTTTAGCGCGGGAGGTGCGGCCTGATGTGGGTTGTGTTGTTATACTAGAACCTGAGGAGGATTTTCTTCTTCCGCCTGGGCTCGGTAGTTGGAAGACAGATTTTCTTCTTTGCGCTTGTGGTGTCGGAGATTTCTTGGCCACTGAGGGTCGACGGAAGCTAAAGTCCGATGTTGTTACGGTGCTCAGGTTTGAGCTTCTTCTGTCCGATGTAGTTTGGGTCGAACTTCGTCGTGAAGGCGACGTTGAGCTTGATCTTCTTCGCGCTTTATTGTCATGCAGAGGAGACAGTATAAACTTCTTTTTACGCTCCACAAATAAATCGTCCATGCTGGACCAATTCGATTTCAATGGTATACGTGATAAAACCTCTTCCTGGTTTAGTACTTTCAGCAGTCCTTTCTGTTTTCTTGTTGGATTCGGATTGGGTTTAAGAGGTCTAGGTAAAGCGCCTGGTGGAAACACCGCCGTTTCTGGTCTTAAATCCAATGCGGAATGATTCAGTCTAGGTATGGATGTGCGATACGGATCTGTTATCATAGGCAAAGTCTCGCAACTCTTCATGGTCGAGGGCAGTGCAGAAGGACGTCGTTTCGTGAGTTGATGCGGTGGCAGTGTATCCTGAGATGAGGTCAAAGACTCACGTTGATGTAGAATGCCCTTTTGGGGCGGCAGTTTGCTTGGACTGTACCTACCGGACATATCGAACTGTACCGAGGGTCGCGGCGAGTCCTCAGTAGAGATTTCGTTGACTGGGGGCATTAGATGGGGCAGTTTTAGCTGAGTGGAAGATAACGATTTACGTTGGAGATGATGCCGAGGTTTTGGCATAGGTCTTGAGGGTATGAATGAGGGTGAGGTGTGCTCGCGCGACCTTTGATAACGAGGACTTTGTGTTTGGGAAGACTGTTGGGTCTTTTCGTTGATTATGGTAAATGATGTTTTTTTATGCAGTCTAGCAGATTGGTCCACCCTGGTTGATAGAAATTAAGGAATTAGTATCACTTAGACAAATTCATTGTTCAACCCACCTATAATCTCCTCCTGTGGTTATAGAGTCTTTCAATATCACAGGTGATTTTTCTCTCCTTAGGGGCGTATGAGACCCAACAACATCGTCTTCGCTTAGTTGAGGTTTCGGCGGTATGGCAGGTGGCGTTTTCTCTTCTCGGTCCTCTTCTATTTCGATACTTTCACTTTGTGCTGTGGGGAAGACATTTTTCCGTCGTTGTTTAATATACTCCCTGGGTGTCAGAACTATTGTTTCGTCCAAAGATCGTAGGCATGATGGAGAGGGACTTGGTGGCCTCTCGGGTGGCCCTAATGAGTCCAAACAAACTGTTGGCTTATCAAGGATTTGAGTTGATCCCAAAATCCGTTCTTCGCCACTGCTAGAACCGTTGGAATCATTGATCATAGCTGCTACGGGTGAATTCAGAGGCATTTCATCGCGTTTTATGGACATCACGTTCTTGGAGCTCGGTCGAAGTTTAGGCATTTTATTGAACTCTGGATACTCCATGTTGACTGTGCGAAACCATTCGCCACTGGAATAGGATTCATTAGAAAGTTGACGCGGCAACGGTGACATGTGAGAAGAGGGTGGATCTCTGTGGGGACTGGAAGAAAGAGAGATGCAGAAATGTAAAGATTTTAGATTAACAATCGGAATATTAATAATAGAACAATTGAAATATTTTTCCAAAATACACAGTATATTAGCATACAAATGTTATTAAAAATTCAATTGTTAAGAATATCAATTTTTTAAATAAACAGTGCTTAGATTATATTAAAAATAAAGGACAAGGAACTGAAAGCTTTCAGAAATGTTCAACTTACGTTTCGAAAAAAACTTGAATCGTGGTTGCAGCCTTGGATAGTACTAAAGTATAGATAATGTTATATTAGCCGAACAATATTTTAGACTCTGAATTCCAAAAGAGAAGTTTGTTCCCAGGGATGAGAATATTTTTTGTTGCAAATATCGCTTTTGATGATACCTTCAATACGAATTATCTTTCCAGTTCATGAGATATCTTCTACCCAACTTGCGCTAGTTCTGCCATATTATCAGCTGTTAATGGGACGTCAGCTCCCATTGAATACGAGAATTTTTATGTATTTTACATATTTTTCCATATTTTTGTACAAAATGGACCCACTAATTGGGCTCAAAATTCAGCTTTCGTCCAACCATTTGCTTACGTTGTTGTGTTGCTTCATTCACTCATTTCCTATCGTTTAACCTCTTAGTTCTATTCATTGCACGACTTTAGATCAGACTACTACCAGTGAGAATTCGACTAATATCGCTATTAGCTTTTACAATAACGACGAGAGGGAGGACGATTTGCTAACTAGTGATGCTAAACATTCAACATCAGATTTTGTTCTAAATAGTTTTACGGATTTTACGGAGATGAATCGTGCGTTGCACAGCGTTGGGTAACTGACTTAGAAGATGCACTTATAACACTTTACAGCAATAAACTACTGAAGCTTGATTATTCGAGAGGAAAATATATGGAGCTATCATCGTTAACGGAGAGCATCGGCGTCGCCTGAACAATCAACTGTATGAGCTATATGCCGACATCGACGTGGTTAAACGCCTTAATATACAGCAATTGCATTGGCGAGGTCATGTAGTGCAGATGGGCCAAAATGCTCCGGCACGGAAAATTTTCGACAACGAATCAAAACAGCGACCAAAACTCCGTTGGAAGGACCAAGCTTTTAAAATACTATCGAAACTTGGTGTGACGAATTGGAATTATCTTCTACAGGCGGCGTATAATAGATAAGACTGTCTACTCTAGTCGCCATCCAAGAAAAAAAAAGAAGAAGAAGCTGGATTATTTCAGAATTTATTTAGGACATCCAAGGAGCGACCTACCAAAATTTCAACGCAATCGCATGGACGGTGTAGGAGGATTAAAGAATCACACAGACATAACGTACACATTTGCTGGATATCTCTGTGATGCGTACATACTCGAACATGCTTCTACGGCAAAAGTTATTTAAACTGTTTGCAGATAAGATATTTTCAGAATCAGTTACTATTAAAATGCGGTAAATTCAGTCATCTTCATTATACTTCTTTATACTTAGGGAAATTGCCTTGTGGCAAAGACTGTGGATTCAAAAGAAGAAGATCAGAGTTTTAATATTTTGTTAACTGACTCGGAAAGAAATATATTAAATTTCCGTTTTAAAAGTAAAAGTAGTAATTTTCCAAAGAAAATTCGTATTTTTATAGTATTTATCAATAACTAATGCTGCAATTGGGGCGGTGCTGCGAAGGGGTTTAAGAGCTGGACTGGTCATTTCCCTAAGTCATTAACTAAGCCCATATGTAGCTTTTATTAACAAATCTCAGCATTATGCAATTGCTGAGAAAACACTGTAAATGCCCTTTAATTCAAAGCTGACCTCCGTCCTTGTATGGGACAAGGATTTTCCTACCAGACTCAGTTTGCAACCCTATGGCACGTGTGGTTCATATTATAGAGAACGGTCTATAAATACACCGCCAGAAAGGCGGTTAAATTGTTTAGGAAACAATTGAAAATTCTAAATTTCTCTAGATGTGGATTTAGTCCTTGTGTGAAACAATTGAAACAAAAACAATAATTGGTCAATTTAGTCCAACTTTACCGTTAGGTTAGGTTAGGTTAGTTTGGCAGTCTGAATAGACAGACTCATCACGGAAATTAGTTTCTCCTGTTGAACTATCCTGAGCGCCCCAAGAAGCTCGGACGATAGCTATACCGTCCAGATCTCCTAGATTCCCAAAGAAATAAGAGCCCAGTGTTGATCCCCGCCTGCTCGCCAGGGGGGAGCAATTGCAGAGAAGGTGTTCCTCTTCAACCCTTCAGCTACTGCAGATGTCACTAGTCGCAAACTTCAATCTCATTGCATGTCTTCCAATCAGACAGTGACGGATACAAGTAATGAGACGTCGGGTCTTGAAGGCGACAACAGTTTGTGTGAAAGCTTCAGATCTAAGCGAGGCCTGGATTGATTACAGCCTCGGAGAGACGCCCACCTATCATTTACTGCTAAATATACTCTATCTCACAGTAGAAGCTTGTAAGTAGCTAGAGGTATGCCCACTAACTCCAACTCGGCTGGAGTCTGTATGTTGTCCCTAGCCTTGCCAGATCGTCTTCTCTGCAGTTCCCCGGTATGTTCCTGTGGCCCGGCACCCACGTAAGATGAACGTTGAAATGCTGAGCCATCTCGTTAAGAGATCTGCAGCATTTCAGGGCCAATGTTGAGTTCAGGAAGACAGAATCCAGGGATTTAGCTTAATTGTTAGATAATCTGTTAATCCCCACCGTGGCGAGGACGTTATACCTTAGTCATTCTGCCACTTTCTTAATGGCCGAAATTTCGGCCTGATAAACACTACAGTGGTCAAATAGCCTTCTTGCCATACTTAGCCCTAGGTCTTTGGAGTAGATTTGGATTATTTAATTTTGGGCCGTCAGTGTAGAAGTCGACATACAGCCTTGTACCAGGAGTCATATATTTCTACGTATCTTAATCTGTAACCACTGTTTGACCACTATGACAGCTCTCTGTCCGTGCAAAATTACATTTAGTGCATTGGTGGGGTGGTGCGGAGCGCACCAGTGATGCACAGACTAGACATTATCTGGACATTTTCCAGTATTCTACAGTATGTGAACTTTCCAAGAGCTTTCTGCCAGACATAGCTCCATACAATATTATCGGTTTTACTACTCCAGAATACAACCAGTTAACAATGCGAGGCTTTAATCACCATTCTTTCCCTGTTGCCTTCTTGTACGCATATAGCGCCACTGTGGCTTTTTTCGCCTTGTCCAGAATGTTGAGCTGTAAAATTCACCTCCTTGCCCAATAATACATCAAGGTATTTTGCACAGTCCACGAAAGGAATTTCAGTACCTCCCAGGGAGATAGGATCCACAGGTGGAATCTTGTACTTCCTGGTGGAGAGAACCACCTTGGTCTTGTTTCGATTTACTCCGAGATCGTTTTCCCCAGGCCACTTCGTTACAGTGAGAAGGGCTCTTTGAAGAATGTTTCTGAGTGTTCCCGAAACCTTCCCCCTAACTGCTATTGCCACATCGTCTGCGTATGCGACAACCTTGACACCAGTCTCTTCTAAAGAGAACAGAATACTGTTCAGCTTCAACGTTGGTCTGCCTATAAATATGAGATATATTTACTCAAAATTTTAGCTTCCTAGGTCAAGCGATGCACCCTCTATGGCACTTTCAATAAACATAGGAACAGATCTAGAAGTCTACAATGGTGTCAACAGATGATTATTTCAAGTTGTTATAATCGGAGCAACAACGTGAATATATGTTTTATCAGCTAAAAAATGTAAGGAAATTGTTGTTCAGTGAAGAGATTATTCTGTCTCAAATCCGAAAGTGGGTTAAAACCCCGGAAGTGTTTTTTGTTTAAATGCCATAAAATATACTTGAATCGTACGTTTGTCTTTGTGGCCAATCCTTCTAATTATTGATGGTAAACAACATCATTCAAGTGGCCACTCCCAGATTATCTTGATATTACTTGGCCCTGTCAACCAAATTTTTCAGTACATTGTCGATAGTATTGAGATCTGTTTATCGAATAATTCTATTGCCTGACAAGTTTGCTGATTGTCCGCATAACATCGATCTTTGACGACGCCTTGCGATAAGAATTTTGCCGGCATCAAATCACTAGTAGGCCAATTGGCTATATGGTTTCTGAGTTTAGTCAGCAAAAGGCTTCAAAAGGTCGAATATTTTATGTTTCCCCTTACTCCAAAAACTAAATGTTGTCTAAGTTCATGTCCTCAATTTGTAACCAAAAAATCCATTGTCCTGTTTCCATAGCGATCTTTATTGCTTGCAAATGTATTGCCATTATCAAAAAAAGTGAGTCCATGACGCCCTCAAGCTATAAATCACAGGAACTCTTATTTGAGATAGAAATTTACTCCGCTCAAAATATAGTTTTCCGGCAAATTCTTCATAAATTTAGAGACGATGAAAGATCGAATCTGAGATGAAGTATCGAGAATGGAGGTCGTGAACATTCGTAGATCTTTGTGCACAATTCTGCTCAGATTGATACGACCGATTTGTTGCTTTCCAGGGGAGTCTGGTTTGGGTCATACTTTTTTTAGTAGCAGTAATATTGTACGCACTGTGCGAACGGGGGAACTGCATGCAGCAAGCGAATCTTTTTTTTTTTTTTACAAATATTGCACTATTTCGGCAACACAGCAATCACTGTAAGTTTTCAAAGTTATTCATTTCGAACCAACCAATATTACGAGCGGGGAAAAGCTACTAGTGCCAATGCAACCAGTGTTTAAAAAGAGACCGCTAGATGGCCCATCTTTCACAATTTGATTAGAATTGAGTCATTTTTCTTCTTGTTACCGGCTAAATACGTTCTTTTATATAAGCAGGAGGATATTAAACAAGTGGAAAGGTTTGATGGCTAAGGCCATCAATTATTATAAATTCTTAAAATCTACCAGTAGTATTAAACTAAATTTCAATTTCACCTCCAATTTTAGAGCGGATTTTAGATACATTAGAAATTGTGAGTGCAAGTTTTACTAGTTTAAAGACAATAACATACCTTAAAACACCAACTTCATCCGTTATGTCCTCTCCTACCACACTCGATTTTCTAGTTGTCACCTCGCTAAATTCTCGCAACGAATGACTGTCACTAATCATATAGCTCTCCTTTAATTCCATTATGTCTTCCGCTTCCATGCTCTCATATACCGAAGGTTTTCTTAAAATATCATTTGGAGCGAGTAACGTGTAATTAGGTGAATTATTGGCCCCCGTTGATGAATCGCCACTAGAATTGGGAAGTATTTGTATGTCTGGTGGCTTAAGACGTGGTATCGATGAAGTCATTACATCAAAATTTCTCGGTGATGTTGAAGAGGCATTAGAGTATCGTCGGCCCATGATAGAGGTATAAGGAATTTGAGAGAAGAGACGCTGGGGAATGCGTGACGGCTCCATGGTTATTGTTTGACCCAGTATATGATCTTCTTCTGAAGATAGCTCCACTGAAGTGGAACGCATAAAGGCGGGTGTTGAGAAGGTACTGCCAAGAAAATCTTCAGGCGGCGGAGGCGGAACAGGATCACCAAATAGACTATTGAAGGGAGGATCCTCATCGATGTCCACATCTACGTCAGGATTACTGCTTTGTCGAGTGGTGGATCGTGAGGATATATTGTGGCTATAACGGCCGGTTTGAGGTCTTAAAGAGGAGGGTGCCATTACTTGATAGTTGTAATCCAGAGGTATGATAGAGGGTGTTTCACGTTTGGAAGATTGTGATTCTGACGGAGGTCTGGATGTCGTGACGAACAATGGTGGCGAGGAGAATGATGACGAAGATGATGGGTTCATATTAACATCTAGTCTGCGTGGAGGGAAGATCTAATGTGATAAGAAATTTCAACGTTGATCTGCGTTAATTTAAGCGGCTTCAATAGGGAATCTGTTTAAATGAGGATTGTTTATTAAAAACGTTAAGCACTTGGTATAAATTGTACCTCGACTACATATTCGTGTTGTTTGAGTTTTTATTTTTTTGGGGAGGGGTTTGCAGTTTAAAATGGTGTCAGCTACTTTAGCCGCAAATGAAGGTGTTTTTGTAGTTTTATTTTTGTTGCGGCTGTTTTTGACCGGTCCAAACACATGTGGAGTGTTTACCATTATTGATTTCACCTCGAATGCATTTAAATATTTGTTGTTTACACAGCTTTCTCTTTCTATTTGGACGCCTCTCTCGTTCTTTTTCTTTCTTCCTCTCTCTGTTGCTTTGCTTGCTCTCTTGGTTATTATTTTAACTGAGGTGTTAGGAATCCTTTTAGCCGTCCTTAAGTTGTTGAGGTTACCAAAGTTCAATGCATACTAAGGCCATAAATGAAGACTCAACAAGCCGAAACGGCAGCGAGTCCTTCCTAGTGGTCAAGTGTTGTTGAAATTTTTGCGTAATTGCCTTTGCGTTCTTTTTGTCCTTCTTCGTTGTGGCTTTTACGGAGGGATTTTGGCAAGGGTTCCTTAGTGCATTACAAATTCAACAATTATGTCATGTGTTGGAGTGTTTTTGAGCGTTTGTTTTTGTTTTGTGTTTAGTTTTCTCTATGTCCCTTCAGGCCACCACATTGCATGTCCAGACACTTTACATTTTCCTTCAAGGGAAATCGTCTAATGTAGTGGAATTTGCGGCTGGCTTTGTTGTTATCCTTATTTATGGATTGTTCAGTTGTTTGTGGCGCCTTGTGAGGTTTTAGTGCATGGAAAACTAACTCTTGCAGTTCAATGGCTTTTTATAGATTGCACTTCGAAAGTGGCAGATTTAAGGTAGTTTTTAAAGCTCATTATTTATAGTTGTTGGCAACTCTGCAATACAGCTTTATTCGGAAATCTAAAAAATTACAAAAATACATTTTTGTAAAAATGTTAGGAAAAATCTTTCCATTCTACAAATAGTGTTTAGAGAATATTATTTTGGGTGGCATTGGAGGATGCAAATTTACATCCAGATAATAAAATTTAATAATGGAAAAACATCAACTGATATTTGAAAGTAAGAACTGGTAATGAAATGACATAATTTGATTTGATACGCGATTTTGTTTGCCCCAATTGGCTGAGTTGAACTTGGTTGACATGTGGTTTCATCAGGACGGTGCAACATGCCACATTGCTCGTGAAACAATGGAGATGTTGGGGGATGAATTTGGTGAGCAGATTGTCTCTCGATTTGCCCTGTGAGTTGACCCCCAAGATCTTGCAATTTAAGGCCTCTTGATTATTTCTTGTGCGGTTATGTCAAGTCGTTAGTCTATGTGGACAAGCCGAACACTATTGAAGTCTTACAAGATAACATAACACGCGTTATTCGTGGAATACAAGCCGAAATGCTCAAAAAAATTACTAAAAATTGGACCTTCCGAATGGACTTTTTGAGACGAAGCCGTGGACAACATTTATATGAAATTATCTTTAAAAATTAAATGGCAAAGACCAATTGATCGATTCCAATAAAAAATTTTAATATATGACTAGCCGACCCGGCAAACGTTGCTTTGCCTTCAAATTTTATTTTTATTGGAAACTAGCGGACCCGGCGAACTTCGACTCGCCACAATTTAACGCCTTCAGATAAACTCTTGAGTAATAATAAAACACAGATAGTTCAAATTTCAATGCGATTTATTTGAGTGGAATCGAAATCAGTAGAGAGCGATATGATGAACAATGTTTTTTGATTTGTTTTCCGACGCAAAAGCAAATAACGAAGACGGTTTCCCAACACGCGAACAGGCAACGTACAGCTGACCGTGCGAAAGATAGGGAAATTCGAAATTAATCTCCCAGACTTCCAACGACTGGCCTTGCGATTTATTTATTGTCTTCGTAAAAGCCAATAGAATGGGGAACTGAATTCGCTTAAATTGGAATGGAAGATCAGTTGGAATTCTCGGAATTCGTGGAATAAGGACTTCTTCTTCTTTGAATTTGCCCTCGATAATCGTCGCTTGAATCACATTGTTCATCAGTTTCTTGATGGACAACCGTACCGTTGCACAATTTCGGATGATTCAGATTCCGCAACATGATTATGATCGATCCTATTTTCAGCTGTAAATTATGCCGCGGTGTTCCTGGTTCCTGGTTCCGGTCACGCTGTCAACGGATTTGTACGAATGCAGTTCCCCAACGATTTGACTTTGAATAATCAAATTCAAGTTATCGACGTCCTTATTCTTCGCTGCTAGTATTGCCCTTTCACTAATCCAATCGAGATTTTTATAATTTTGTGCAATGCCGGGGAACACTTTGGTGATGAGTTCCTCCTTCGACGATGTGAACGATGTGAGGTTGTGATTGCGCAGCGCGAACTTGTGCAATATGGGCACGTCTCCATCCATTATGTTCTGCGCGTTCCTCTTGCATTTGATTATCACGGACTTTCTAACTAATTATTGCACTACGAGTACGAAGTCCACGATTTGATCGTCTAATAGGTGGCATTAGTCAAATAACTCTCCCTGAAATGGAATAAAGTCCTTGACCAATCCTATTAAAAAGACAATTAAAAAAAAAAAAAAAAAAAAAAACTTACAAAATGAATGTATCGCAATAAATGCCCGCAATCCAATAAGGTAACCTCCCTTTTTACACGCAAACTTATTTTCTGAAAAAATGATCGAATTGATAAACATTGCACTAAATTTCAATTGATCGTACCGTTAATGGATGTGATACGCGATATATGAGTATCCGAATTCAGTGTAATAATACGTAAAACTCGAATCAATTGCAGCAAAAAAATAGCACATTTGTTTAATAGAAAATCACAATGCGAAAAGTGCAGGTGTCAAATTGCGTTCAGTTTCGGCATTGAACGCACCACAGCGCCATCTGTTATTTGTCTCGTTAACTTCTCCACCCAAAATTTACGCAAAACATATTTTATCGCAATAAATTTCGTAATTTTCCGAGCTTCACAACGAATTTTCCACTTTTATATCGCGCAAAATCATCAAATCATGTGACAAAATGCAAAATTTCGTCGAAACAAATTCAAATTTTTCACGCTTTTCCGGAATTTTTCGTGTTTCCCACTAACAGTTTTCTATTTTGCCATTCGAAAAGACATTCCGGAACAATTGCACACAAAATTCCATACAAAAAATCAATTTTCGATTTTTTCAACTTTCCGACTTTTCCGGAGGGTTTTCCCAAAATTTTCTTTCGTAAAAACCTTCTCCAGGCAATTACGAACAATTGAGAAAAAATTTGAGCCAAATTGGTCCAGGCGTTCTTGAGTTATGCGCTTACCAACACATTTAGCGATTCATTTTTATATTATAGATGTTTCATGCCAATCGGTCTATTATAATAAGAAACGCCATGGATATTTAATTTATGGTTTCTATGGGGGGTACCACGCCCCATTGTCCAATCCCGCCCATATTTGCAGTAGCACTTAAGATATGTACACCAAACAGATGTACCAAATTTTGTTCAAATACCGTAAACAGGAGCAGAAATATTGGATATTTAATTTATGGTTTGTATGGGGGGTACCACGCCCCATTGTCCAATCCCGCCCATATTTGCAGTAGCACTTAAGATATGTACACCAAACCGATGTACCAAATTTTGTTCAAATACCGTAAACAGGAGCAGAAATATTGGATATTTAATTTATGGTTTGTATGGGAGGTAACACGCCCCATTGTCCAATCCCGCCCATATTTGCAGTAGCACTTAAGATATGTACACCAAACCGACGTACCAAATTTTGTTCAAATACCGTAAGCAGGAGCAGAAATAATTGATTTTTAATTTTTTGTTTGTATGGGAGGTACCACGCCCCATTGTCCAATCCCGCCCATATTTGCAGTAGCACTTAAGATATGTACACCAAACCGATGTACCTAATTTTGTTCAAATACCGTAAGCAGGAGCAGAAATAATTGATTTTTAATTTTTTGTTTGTATGGGAGGTACCGCGCCCCTTTGTCCAATTGGACCGAATTGTAAATTTAAACCATCCCGGGCACCACCCAGACGCATATACAAAAATTTATGCAAAGCGGTCCAGCCGTTTAGGAGGAGTTCACTGACAACGCCCGTACAGTAGAATTATATATATAAAGATGCAAATTTGAGCGTTTTATTCGATTTTTGAAAAAACTACGATTAAAAAATCACCCTTTATTTCAATCTACTTTTAAAACTATAATTTAAAAATGTGAAAAATATGTATGTTATTTTTGAGAGGGAGAGAAGTATCCGAAAATGTAATACCAGACCAGTGTTCAATTCATTGGTGCTTCAGTCAAGTTTGCACCACAGCTGGATGAGTAGTATTGTGATATGTGGTACACAATTTTCTTGCTGGAAAGTTACTTTCGAATCAGTTCCACGCTCAATATAATTATAAGTATCAACTACCACAGCTTAAATCTAAATTGAACACACTTTTCACTATCACTTTCCATTGATTTTGCAATGAGGTTGGTGCACTTAACTTTATTACTGCGTTCATTTACAAAATATACCATCTTAAATAAATCGTTAACATTTCTATTAACATTTATTACATTTTTTGTAAAACGTAATTGATAAATATCTTTCTGCTCTCTTTGCGATTGTTAACTTTGCGAAAGTTTGCAAACAATGGACGATACAATTTAAAATTAAATACTCGCTTGAATTTATGTGAAGAAGCCCGTATCCTCCGTTAATGGAGCTTTGCTAAATTCCAAAAGTGCGTAAATGATTAAGTTTGTGTTATATTCGCAGCGGAAAGTTTAAAGTGAATGAAAGCGAAACTTTGCATAGCAGAGAGGAAGGGCAAAAAACATATTTTTAATTCGCGGTCTATTAAATGGCGGTACTTCATTTGTAGTAAATTCAATAAGTGTGAAATATTTAAACAGAAACTTTTATCAAAATAGCAAAAAGAGGTGTGAGCCAAAATCTGCTTTTGAGACAGATAGGGAATGAATGAGTTGAAACGGAATATGCAGGAGACAGGACAGATTTGTCCGCTTGTGTAGATAATTTTAATTCATTGAATGATAAAAAAGAAACTAAATACAGATGTGGAAGTTTTCTATGATATGAAAGATTTCTTTTAACGAAATGCTTGGCTAAGAATGAATAGATCAATAGGATCAATAGGGGAATATTTTGTTTGAGTTGTTCAAGCGCTTCTGGTTTGTTTGCATAAACCTTGCTTTTCAGATATCCCCACAAAAAGAAGTCCTGAGCAGTTAAATCAGGCGACCGTGGAGGCCAATTACCAACAACACCATTTTCTGAAATAACTTGTTGTGGAAAGAGGTCTCGCAGTAATTCCATTGTAATCCTGGCTGTGTGCCATGTGGCACCGTTTTGTTGATACCACAAGTTAATCAGTCATATAAATCATTTCAATCATATCACGATATCGCTCCCCATTAACAGTTACCATTACGCCGTTTTCAGTTTCAATGAAGTAAGGTTCAATGATTCCTCCTGACCAAATTGCACTCCAGACTGTCACTTTTAATGGATACAAAGGTGACTGATGAATAACTTGAGAGTTTTCCATTGCCCAGAAGCGACTATTCAGCTTATTCACTTATCTATTCAAATAAAAATGTGCTTCGTCACTCATTATGAATGTTTCATGAAAATCGGAGTTGTCATGGGTGAGCTATAACATCCTATTGACATATGTACGGCGGCGTATATGGCCTTGTGGAAGAAGCTCTTATGTCAACTGATCCTTAAATGGAAACAAATGCAAATCCTTGTGCAAAATTGTGGCCAAAGTTGCACTTTAAAGACCAAGTTCCTGAGCACGGCGTCGAATTGAGGTTGACAGATTGTTTTGAACACTTTCTTGAGCAACAGTAATGTTTTCAGCCGATCTTGCTGTACTTTGTGGTCCATGCTTGGCCCTATCTGCTACAGATCCTCTTATTTCGAAATAATTCACTACATGATAAATAATGCGTCTTGTTGGCATGTTGTTTCTCCCAAAAATTTCACGTAACTTTCTCATCGTCACAGTAATCGATGATTGATTTTGATAAAATGTTTTAACAATTAAAACACGTTGGTTTATCGAATATTTTTCCATAATACATTTGCACGTCTCTACTTCAATGGCGGCCAAACAAAGTAGTATACCTTCCCGACGGACACCCTGTACATAGCATTTTGTAGAAAGATTTGAAGAAATAAGTAAGGCCAACCGGAGAACATGAATTATTTTCCACAATATATTTTATTTACGATAATGTGAGATCTCTCTTTCTCAAACCCGCGATTTTTTTGGGTATCCACCATAGGATATTGACTTTTTTGATCCAGTTCAGCAAAAAGTCTATTGCGAGGTAAACGTTTTTCGATGCCTGAAGCAGTAGTTGCTGCGTTTAAAAGTTAGTTAGAGCTACTTCGTACAGAGGGGAAAGGATGATACGAAAGTTGGTTCATACATACTTGTGAGCAAATATTTGTTCTTGTTTGTCTTTCTCACAATTTATTTTACTAATGTGCGAATTTATGACATAGTTGCGACATAGTTACCTTTAAGGTTGGCCCTATTACAATTTTAGATTTCATTCAAATTATTCAAGAACTCATTTATTTATTGTATATTTTATGTACAAATATATGTATCAAGGATAATGATATTTTGAATTTTCGTCAAGACCGAAAAACGACCGCAAAATTTCAATGAATTGATGTCGCATACGACGTCATATATATTTGTGTGACACACAAAAGTAACCTAAATTAGATATCTGATCTTGAACGAGGTCAGTTCGCAGCACAAACAAAAGTGAAACGTGAGTACAAACGCAAAATCGTTACAAAAATAATTGGGAAAGTCAATAACAGGTAAGCAGACATAAATTACACGTCAACCTCAAATGCAAAACAAAAGAAAATAGTATAAAAACAAGCGTTTGCTACATAATTTAACCCATTAGGGACTGTTTGAATTTTGCTTGTTAATATTAATTTTTGAACCATGGGAAATTGTTTATATTATTGAAAATTTAATACATAAATAAGTATATTTCAAAAGATTTCTATCAAAACTAATATGTTTTGTTTTAAAAATTTTCAAATGTGGAACAAATATTTCACTTAATTAAAACACAAAAGGTGTTTTCATTCTACCTCTTAAATATCCAACTTTTACAAACTTCTGAATGATTTTGTGTTTTAGTATACTAGGAAATGTCAGCTACTTGGTACCCATTACCCCATATTTTAAGTAAAAAAATAATTCAGAAGTTGTATTCCTCCGTAATTTATCACTGCTAGGGAGTCCCTTGCCAGTTTCTACGATCTAATCAGAGAAGTTCTATTTTTTATCCTTAAACGCATGATAAAGCTCCTAATAATACGAATTTCAGACAATACAGCTTATTTCATTGCCACTGAAGTTTCTTAGTCTAGAAGATGACATCGTTTTTGTTCCTTCTCGTCTATGGTTTTCCCTTAGAATGAGTTTGAGTTTTCGTAAAATCTATTATTGAAGTATAGAAAGGCCGCAAGAGGAACGTGTTGTTTAAGTTTCGCCTTTTCATCTCCAGCCTTCAGATCTAGTTTAAATCAATTTATAACCCATGTATTTTTATTATGTTCCATGATAAAATGCGTACTACAAATTTCACGATTTCTTTGTTTATATCTAAAGAAGGAAAAGGATAAATTTCAAAATACCTCCATACATTGAGCGATTACCAATGAAGGGGAATGCGCTGATAGTTTTAGGTTCAGCCATTTTTATATGGTATGATAAAATTTTTGTCCTCTTAATTCGCCGTTTTAACAGTAAAAGTATGAATTTTGCAAAATGCCTGTTCGTCGCGCTTATATCTTAACAGACGGAATCTACAGGGTTGCCCATATTCGACGGACCCATCTGACAACGCCATAACTTTTGACAGAGATGTCAGATCGCTTAATGACATACCGCGTTTGAAGCGTCAGTCCAAGCAGATTTTTACCATGGAACAATACATGCCACGCGAGCGCTCTGAAATAGTTGAAATTTACATTCAACAGAAGA
>JAHXMU010021120.1:0-17415 GCA_019455685.1 Philornis downsi
AAGACGCCAAATAAACAGTAATAATTTTGCCTAAAATAAATGCTAATTGAAATCAATAATTTTCGGATTTTCCTGATCTTCGGCATTATATTAAAGTACTAACACTCTGTGAGTAATTGTAAGTAGAGAAATAAGCAAATGTAAGTTCTGTTATTTTTAAAGCTGATGTGAATTTCAGGCAGACAAAATCCGGGGATTTAATGGCAGCTTGAGTGTCAGAGAATATGTTAATGCCCACCGTGGTGAGGGCGCTACATTTCAGCCATTCTGCCACTTTCTTAATGACCAAAATTTCGGCCTGATAAACACTACAGTGACCAGGTAGTGATCTTGCTATACTTACCCCTAGGTCTTTGAAGTAGATCCCGAAACTTAACTGATTATTTAATGTTGAGCCATCAGTGTAGAAGTCGACATACTGTATTATATAAAACCATAATATATATATAGCATTATAATAAAACCATTCTAATTAACCAGTTTTATGGAAATATTGAAAAAACTATATTCAGAAATGATAAATAGCTTAACACAGATTTATAAAATATTTTTAAAATGATTGAACAGTTGCAGTTGTTTTGTAGTTACCTATGCTGATTATACAATGACTTCAATATACAGAAGAATGAGATATTTCTGTTTATAAAAGCGTTTCAGATGTTGAATTAATTTCACATAGAGGTTCACTGGAAGACTGCAGAGAAATAAGCTCAGATTATGCTGTGTGCTTAGAAGCAGCAATGTTCAAAATAGGAGAAGTAGAAAACGAATTCGTAATTACAAAACTCTAATATGGATATTACTTCAGCGGAGCAATCAGGGTAATCCTCGATCTTCTAAGTATATGAATGAATAGGCTGAATAAATTGAGAATGATTTTGGTATTACGTAGATAAATCGTTCTGACTACACCTTGAAACTCTGGTTGCAAATCAAACGAAATACTATGCAATTGATAGAATTTTGTACGCCGGCGTTTAGGCAGTAGACGATTGTTATCGATGGTCACAGTGATATTAAGATTTTGGTATCGAAATACATTCACAGACTATGGTTGAAGATGAAGACACAGTGGCAATTAAACATCTTCTGTGGTATTGGTCGTCACTTTAAAGAAAATGGAAGCCGTAGTTTCAGTAGCTACAACCTCGCGCATTGAAATGTAGATAACATTTGGTGGTCTATATTGGCTGTAGAATGGTTGATGTCATTACTCACTTACAACTCTCGCATTGCAATATTTTGCAATAGATAGTAGTTATCAATTACAAGCTACTACGAGACCCTAAACATGAGCTAACCAAGATGAATGCTAATTTGCTGTACCTGGCATTAACTCTACACACATTAAACTGACTGATTTTCCCCCCAAATGATTATACTTGAGGAGAATAGTCAAATATCCATGTCGCTAATGGTTATAGAATCCTGCGTGATATTCTCTATAATATATCTAAGATTATATCACAAATAATGCAATGATAGACTTCTTGAGATTACATGATTAACTATGACTACTTCCATTATTTTTATTCTATTCCATTCTATTAATAACATACAAAATTGCTTTATAATGGAATGGTAGTAAGTTAAAATATTTCACAGAATTTATTGCGAACAAATTTCACTAGGAGCGGCCGAAGACAATAATCACTTGGCTTCAATTGTTATACCTCCGTTGGGTACTTTTTCAAAACAAATTTCAAATGTATTACAAAATAGTCATTTTATGATATGAAACGTTACAGATATATGTTCCTGATGCCCTTGAATAACATTGAATATATTTAGCTTCCATTTTCCGAAGATCCTTTTCTTCTTTTTATCTTCAAAAACCCGGTGTAATATCCTTTGCCCAACAAATTCGTAGCACATTTTAAACTGTTACCCATCCATTTTAGAATATGTTTCCGAAAGCTCTTAAAAAACTAATGAAATGGATTCTTTAAAATTTGAAATTAGACAAATAAACGTTTAGTACAACGTAATCATAAGAATAATCATAAGAATTGAGGCATTTCAAAAAACATTCTTTGAATTA
Source organism: Philornis downsi (assembly GCA_019455685.1). NCBI lineage: Eukaryota > Metazoa > Arthropoda > Insecta > Diptera > Muscidae > Philornis > Philornis downsi. Next base: position 2,042 of record JAHXMU010021120.1, read on the forward strand.
TCAAATCTTTGTCGCTGCATAAGAAAAGTTTAGCTGCCCATCAGTCTAATATTTGGAGGAATCGTTCAGCTTCAAAATGTTTGTTGTTCCGTGTTATTGATAAAGATAATATTAATTATTTAAAATTATTTAAAATAATAATATTGATATTGACCCTTTTAGTTACAAAATTATTAAGTAAATAAAAAATATAATGAATATAGCAATACTGAAGTCATAGTTGAAAATATTATGCTATTTCGCTTATTCATTCCCAGTCTACATCTGTAGCTTTTCAGTTTGACCATTTTTGCTGCTAAAATTCTTCCATTCATTCAATGTTATTGGAGTGTATTGCACTTTATGCCTTGATCGGGCATTAAATTTAATTTCAATCCAAATCGTTTTAATTGGATTTTCATTTTTTGATTTCCGTACAATTGTTTGTTTGTATTTGTTTGGCATAATATTGCGGCGTTTTATCCCGAACAAAAATTAACAAAAACAAAATGCACAAAGCCCCCAAAACCTCAATGACACGATTTTATACTTCTGTGAAGAGATTTGTGACAATTTTCGCTTATTGCCGGCCAGTCGTTTTGTTTGATACATTTTGCAATTTTAGTCATTAACCCAAGTATGCTGTTTTATTTTCGAGTTGATTGCAAGTTGGTGGCGATTGTGAGAGGTTGAGTGCCTTTTCTGGTTTGTTTGCATTAAAAGTCGAAAATAAATGAGTTTTAAACTGCTTATTCGCATGGTTGATCAAATAAGCTTTGTATAGTTTTAAAACATCATATCTCCCATTATTCTTTTCAGATTTGGTGTCAAATGTAATTTCTAAGAGGTAGTAAATCTGTTAGATTTTCACTGAAGATTTCATTTGGAACTTAGATTCCACGAGAGAAATTGGGGGTTTGGAGGAGAACTTAGGGATGTGTATGTATACTTACTACGAGATTTTCGTATTGGTGGATGTGGAAGAAAACGGGATACTTGGTTAACTTACATTATTTGGGTTTTATTGGTATGTTGAGGACTGCTGGCAAAGCAGTCCGGTTGGCGGCTGGCGGAAAGTGAGAGCGAGTTTATCGCTGATTTCAACCATGACACCTCCGTGCCTTGTTGGGTTGTTACATGGGCGTATAATAAGTAAAGACTTCTTTTGTGCTATTTGTGATAAAAATATACAAATTGTTTAATACAAGCAATTTATTGTAATTCAACTTAGTTCAGTGTAATTTGATATAATCCAAAAAAATTCATTATCATTCATAACTCATAATCTATAATTTGTAATTTAATTGAGTTTAGAAAATTCATTTTTAATTTATGGAGAGGATTAACCATGTTTAATATTTGGTATCAACATTTTATTAGAGTTCAATGTTATTTGTCAAAATCATGGCAAAATGTGCGGTTGTACAAAAAAATTTAAAAATAATAATAAAAATTTATGAATCTGTTAAGGTTTTAAATGGTTTTGAATGTAAGCAAAATTGTCGGTTCCGCTGAAGAAAATCTAGAGTTTGTTAAAGTTTGTTGTGGTGCGTGATTTAAGCGTGGAATAGATTTTCAGTTACGGTCAATGGAGAATGCTATAGAATTGTGACTATCGAATTATTGCGAATTTGTTTTCTATAATGTTAAAACAAATTTTACAAATCCGCTGGCTACAACAAGCTAGATCAGAATTCAATTATTTTCAAGAGTTTTGCGGTTTTTTTTGTTCAACATAAAACCATTCCAAATATATTTTACGTTTTAAAAGAAAAAACCGGTTAATTGAAATGAAGTAGATGAGTAACCCTCATATTGGGAAACGACATTTATGGTTTCAGAAAAAGACTAGGTTTGCCGGTTTCGAATTTTGAATATACCATTTGAGATGTATACAAAGACTGCCCTCAGATAAACGGTAATGACCTAATCAATGATATCAATTTGATGATCATCTAGTTTCACAACCAGTTTGTTGAAATGAGCGGTCAATGACGGTATAATATCCATTTATTGCGAAGTGAAATAGACAAGATTATGTGATATATCTTCGTTGAACAGTTTTCTTTGGAGTTATGGTGAAATAAGTTTAGATTTATGGGAAAAGTGACTACTTTTCCTTATCTCTTGTCATCTAATTTTTTATAAAACTTAAAATGCCTCTCAGTAAATTCCTTATGCAACCACTATCCACACTTCTTTAATGAAATGCCGACACTAATGTCATTTATTTCATTCCGAAACCACCGTTTAAAGCAATTTCCATTTTGTTGCCCGATAATTGTTATGTTTTTAAGTTTTTGTGTGGCATAAACTTGTTTGTTTTAATGCAGTTGACATTTCGCATAGTTAAATAAACAAGATTTCATAACCAAATTGTTATACGAATTTCAAATTAAAAGCAATTTCTTCAAATGCCACAAAGCTGGAAATATGAGTGTCACTAACAAGAAAAAAATGTTTTGGAAAAAAAAAATTCAACATAAACTTGCAGCTGTTTTTCAAAATACGAAATACTAATTGCTTTTATGCATTAAATGCATTCAAAGCTAAAAGTTGAGGTGAAAATTAATTAAACTACCCCCCAAAAAAGGCCAAACAGTTTTTCGTACATCGACTGACAACCGCGGCAGTTTACTGCTATACAGGTATGTTCCAGATTCTACTTTGAAGTAAAAGTAGTTTGAAATCACTTCAATTTGACACTTGGGTATTCTGAATTTTACATTTTACTTTTCATTTCTGTTTTGTTTTCGAACATCAAATCGTAGAGCATTTCATTGTTCTAGAAACTACTTGTAGGCAAAAAGAAGTGGTTTAAAAATACTTTGAAATTTTATTGTGGAACAAAAATTTTTGCAAATAAACATGTAAGTATAATAAATAAAAGTGGTCAGATTCCTTTGGTTGAATAAAAACTTTCCTTGTTTGAAGAGGAAAACACAAGAATACAACGCAGGATGCAATAATGCTACGTTTTATGCAAAACAATCCAGACCTGGAAAAAGGGGACCATGTAAAATTCCTTTATTATTTATTTATCCTTTAATTTTATGCAAAAAAAGCACAAATAGTAGTTTTAATAACTAAATTTTATTTTCAAGTCAATATCAGCTTTATACAATTTCTGTTTTCGAACTTCATTTCATATGAGAAAATGAAACAACAAACCACTTCATTTGCAGAACATCCAAAACAAAATGTTAACTTTTCAAATCGTATTTTACTTTAATTCCACTACTTTTTTGGGACATACCTGATATTCTAAGATGTTTTCTTTACTCCACAAATATATACGATAATATTATTTAGGCTACAGAAGTTGCCGTCCTATTCTATAATTTTTTAAGGGATGGACCTAATTGTTGTTTCAATAGTTGTGCAATTTATTTTTAATTAATGCATGCAGGAAAGATCCTTCCAAGTTCATATGTTTTTTAAGTGACCATCTTGACTACGAATTTGGTTATTGAGTTATGTAAAAAAATGCAATTTTCCATACGAAAAATACCGAAAATCAATGTATTTTGCATAGGGAAGAGAATATGTTTTTATTTAAGGCTGAATTAGTACTTCTCCCAAGCCAATGAGCCGCAATTCTTGATGAAAAGGTCTTTATGCATATATTTTGTTTTTTTGCAAAAATCTGTGCCGACTTAGAAACGTCCGTTTACCCGTATATGTGTGAAGGTACGATATAGTCGTTACCAGTTGAGCCAAATGGTTAAGGTAAGTAAGAATATGTCGTCATAGAAAAGTGAGGTTTGGTAAATTTGGCATAATAAAAAAATTTATTCATATAGTGATTGAAGTTACTTTTGAAAAAAATAGAAACTTTTCAGGACATTTTTAACATTTTCAATATTTGTACGTCATTTGAAGGTAATATGTGGCCATGATTTATAGATATTGGAAATAAGTAATCTGAAAAACATACTTTTTCACTGGAAAAAAAGTTGACTACTATCCGTCTCTTCTGGCGTCTCTCATAAAAATTGACGAATTTTCCGAAATTTTATAAATTCTTTAAATTTTTTTGCTTGTTGGCTGCAGTGATCTGAATTGTTGTTTATCATAAGTATTTAACTATAATGTTCGAGATGCCTCTTCTTATAGCTTGCAAATATATGGCCTATTTAGAATATTTACTCGTAATATCATATCTTCCATTCTATTGCACTAAATTCAGTTTTGTACAACTCTTGCTTGACATAATCCCTTATAAAAAGTCTGGTGCAGTCAGGTAAGGCCAGCTGAAAGTGAAGTTTCTGGGTATTAATTTTTTGGGAATTTTCGTCCGTTGAAACGGATACGTAATTGGCCCAGTTCTGGGTAAAAAACTCCTTCAACATCTTGATTCCATTTCGATTACGGTGCTTAATCTTCTTATAAATTGCTTATTATTATTGTTTTTTAAATATCACTACTAATTGTAACTTTCCTTTTAACTAATTGTAACTTTTTCTTCAGTCCTTGCTTTTTCTTACAGACGTTTGTCCTCAAAATAAAAGAACTAAAAGCTGAAGCTTAAACAAGAACAAATGCGAGGAGAGTATACACATACATATGTACATAATAATATTGCATTCTCTTAATAGCAAATTTGGTTAATACGAGGGCGGTCCCAAAACTAGCCGACTTAGCAAAGAAAACACAAAAGATTTCTTTATTTTTCAACATAATCGCCGTTTAGCTCGATACACTTTTTCTAGCTATATTCAAAGCTTCTATACCTTGTTTATAGTAAGAACTCTCAAACTCTTTAAAAAATCTATCAACCGCTAGCTCAACCTCTTCATTGTTGACAAATCTTTTACCACCGAGCCGTGTTTATAAGTTTGGACATAGAAAATGGTCAAAGGGAGCTAAATCTGGTCTCATAAAAGGTGCGATGAAGCAATTCGAACTTTAATTCTTTAATTTTGGCCATCGCAGTAGTGGATGTGTGAACTGGAACATTGTCTTGATGAAACAACAATTTTTTTTCCATAATTTCTTGACGATGATGATGGTTCTTGTTATGGTTCAGGTTAGCTAAAACGCGGTGTGTTTTACAGGGATGATATTTTGACACGGTGGCCTAATCCGACAGCTCGCCGCAGTTGGGTGGGTTTTTAATCACCATAAAACACAGAACCATAAACAAAAAATTTCCTCGTGTCAAAGGTAAAAAAAAATAAACAATATAATAATACTATCCAAACTAAATCACTCACACTACCTGTCAGCATACACTCATATTCTCAATCATACATCGTCCATTTAGTCTGTCTGAAAGTCGTAGCCTCCCACCCCTTCTACATCCTGATCGGCATGTAGCCTGATGTATCGCTCCTAGCTCAATATTACGAGCAACACCCATTTCCGTACAAGTTGTCCGATGTCTTATGTTCGTCTAGTCATTACATATGTATGTCTTTCTTCCAACATTCATCCACCAAGTCACCCAAATAACAACACCCTACATCGACTCCAAAAAAATTAATTACTCTGCCATTATTTACACACTAAGTTCACAAATTATAAAAAAAGGAAAAAAAATAGAAAGAAAATGGAAAGTAGTAACTGCATGAATATTTTTTTTTCTTTTTCATATACCAATAGAATCCATTTGTTTATTATTTTTTTCAAAATCCTACATGATACCTAGTTATAATACAATATATATGCATACTTATTTCTAACGTTAGTTTTGTTAAAAGATTTACATACATACATTTTTTTTTGTTTTTTTTTATAACTTATAATCTACAATTCTAAACAAATTTATTTTATTTGATAATTAATTTTTTTTTATTTGTTTTCCTTATTTTTGTTTTGATTATTATAGTTCATTTTTCTTCTTTAATTTTGTTCTTTTTTTCAGTTTTGCTTTCTTCTTATATCTTGCTTTCGGTTTTCCTCAGTTTTTAGTACACAGCTCATTTCATATTTCTCCAGTTTACTTTAGTTATTTCTTCTTGTGATCAAATACATAATTTTTATGTTTTCCTGTCTTTATTTGTTTCGCTCTATTCACTCTCGTTACTTTATTGTCTGTTTCATATTTCTTTAATTCACCTTTTCTTTCCAGTTTTTTTTTTTTTTTTTTTTTTTTTTTTTTTTTGTTACAATCTTTTTGACATTGACTTTGAATTAGTCGGCAATGACTTTGCCTTAATTGTTTTTTTTTTTATTTCTTTCCTTCTTTTATTTTGTTATTTCTTTCCAAATTTCGGATGTAATTCTCCTCCTTTTTTTTCAATACTTATGCAGTTTTTTAGCCACTTTTTTTTTTTTTGGTAATTTTACGGCATTAAATTAAATTTAATTTATAATTATTTACTTCTATTTATGAACATAGAAACAACATTTTTTTTATGCACGCTGAGATATTTTGCGCTCCTCCTCTTCAGCACATCAAAACCGAACTGACTTCAAAAAAATTGCAAAGCAAGAAATGGCAGAGTAATTGCTTTCGAACTTCTTTCTACTTTTATTTAAACCTAGGAGTATAAGACCTAATGTATAAGGCACTTACTTAAAACGTACACGTAACATTCTTTCTTTCTGAAAATAATCAATAAAAATAATCCCATGTGCATACCAAAGAGCAGACGCCATGACCTTGCCTGCACATGGAACCATCTTCCCCTTCTTTGAACACGATTTTCTCATTCCAGTCCATTGCTTTTACTATTCCTTTCGCACGTCTCAGATAAGAAGTGATGGAGCTTTGTCTTATCCATGGTTATAAATCAACGCGAAAATTCGCCTTTATCGTGGATGAACATCATGAAATACTCTACTGTAGCATTTTCACGACGCTGTTTTTCTATAGTGAAAGCAAACGCGACAACCGTCTTGTGGAGCAGCTCAGCTTCAAATCTTCGGTCAATATACGATATATACTTTTTGAAATGTCCATTATTTCAGCTAGCTCAAGCACTTCTAGCCAACAATCATCCAATACCATTTTGCAGGCTATCTGGCGTGGACACTTCAATTGATCGTCTTGGTAGCTCGTACTGCCTCATTTAAATTTTACCTAATTTAAGATCTGCAACATATTCTAAACCTTTAAATGGGTAAGAACCTCACCTTTCTTGGTACGAAGGTTGTGGTTTTGATATAGTGGGGCCAATGGGCCACTTTTGGTAAGCAGAACTGTCGCTGTAGGATGAACCAAATGTAATGTTACCTCGTAGAATAGAATCTAGCTTGACTTTAATATTGGTTGGACTGGGACCTTCCAAAAAGGAATATTGAATTCCTTAACGGTTACCAATTTTTTCTATGTTAAAAAATTTGCTAAGATCGTTTAATTTTGATGGCTTAAATAAAAACATTAAACAACGTGACGCCTTGAAACTTAAAAAATATGTTTTATAATGTTGCCATTTTTCCTCAAAAAATTTTCTTTCAAACTACTGGCACCTGGCATCTGTACGTGAAGTCGGCTAGTTTGGGGACCATCCTCATGTGTCCTGACTGCTGTTCGTTGATCTCTTGTGGAATGGTAGCAAATCAATCATTTTGCTATTAAAGTTCCAGGGCAAAAAAAGGAAAAAGAAAAAGCAAAAAATCTATCAAGTAACCAGCTAAGAGATTACTTGAAATGTTTTTTTCATTTCCTGGATAAAATATTAAGGTCAGGCATCTCAAAATATTAAATTCAGAGAAGACGATAGTTAATTATGAATTGCCAGTAAATCACGGTGAGGTGATATGAAGTGATTTGGATTGTTTAGCTGAATTGACCTCCCACATTAAGTGATTTCTAGAATACTTTTAAACATTATTTTCTTATCGACGTTCGTTTAGTACTTGGAATTTTTCTTTTCCTCTACTCATTCTTTTTTAAACAATAGCATAACAAGGCGAATAATTAAACTTACCTTCAAGCAAGTTATGAACAACAAAAAAGATATGGCAAACTTGAGCAATTACGACACGAAAAAACTCATAAAAAAATGTACAGTATACTTTAAAGCACTGCAAAGAATATAAGAAAAAGCATGCCTGAAGGCATTTTAGGAAATATTAAATACCTGGAAACTTTGTGACTATTAAGACATATAATATAAAAATTTAAAGAAGTGCGTAAATTTTAATATTTTCTTCTTAAATAAAGTTTTAAATAAAAAAAAAATAATAAAAACAAAGGTCAGTCTCAGAAAACTATAGTAAAGAGCCACAGACTGCAATACAATCCATGGCATTAAAGTGAACTATTAGAAAGGCAGGTCTCATGGCTCTAAAAAGCATTAAATATTTATTTAACAATATACATAGCTTTAAAAAATGCATAGAAATATATGCCACATTAACAAAAAATCAACATTCAGATACACATAATAATCGGATGAATTATGAGGGAGGCTATTAAAAACATATAAACATACAATAAGTGGTAGACTCTATAGGTATATCATCAGTATCTATAAAATGCTTTAAAAATAACAAGTGAACAGGCGCAATATTGGGCATGTAAAAATCGTTTGTGTTTCTCAAAAATTATTGTCTACCCATATTGATTGCATATCACGGCATCGTGGAACGTTTAGTAATCAGATAAATGAACTTGGAAATTCGTATTTTTCAATTAGGATACTCCACTAACATTTTCCTGACCTTTTCAGTGCCTATCAATTGCAGTCATATATAGCTTTTACTTCAAGAATAAACGGTAAAATCATTCGAAAAAATCAGAAGGATCACTTTTTACAAGTTTGGCTTAGTCTTTGAATGAGGAAGTTTACTGTATCCATTTGATTCAATTGTGAACAGATCTTCCTGGATAACGTATATTGCCAGATAAGTATACGAATCAAAAACATTAAATTCTCACACATATATATATACATATCGGCTTTTGAATTATTACCATCAGTAACTTTTAATCGGGAAACAGATGGAATAATTCTTGAAAGAAACTTTGAAAATGTCTGTTATGCCAAAGTTGAACCGATTTCAACCATTTTTGCGATCTGCTGCCCGTAGTGTAGAAGACGATGAACTGGCCTTTTTCCAGCTAAATCGAGCCGTCGAAACGCCATTTCATCATTAATTATGTGCTGACTTAGTGCCCTTTTCTATTGAAAGTGAAATTCTTTTGCATTTTTCAGTAATTATACCAAAAATTATGGCGATGTTTTTAAACAGTTCTTTCCATTTCATTTTATTACTATGAATTTATTAAACATTTTTAGATACCTACCCTTTTTCAGAAAATATGAGATATTCTTGTGCAAGATTTTAGACTCTTATGTCAAGTAGTGAGCCCATATCTTATAATGCTGGGTATGAAAACTGAAATGTCGAAATTTATACTATTTCCGCTTCTATATCAGGGTTGCTTATTGTTCTTTTGTTGGTATAAAATCAGCTACCTCAAATTCATGAACATAGTCCGCGCAAAATCAAAATACCTTAAGTATATCAAATGCGGTCTGCTATTTCGTTTTTCGTTGCATTTTCATTGGACAAGTCTATGAAATAGCGAAAGAACAAATGTTGTTAGAATATTGCAATGTGATATTTCGATCTACTTATAATTTATTTAAGGAAACCATAAAGAGTGATCCGATTCTAAGTTAAAATATTCTTGTGGCTCTGAAAAAAATTATGATGACTAGTAACAAAAAAACAAAAAAATTTAAAAAAATTAAGACAATTTAGATGCAATTAGATTCTATGAATAATTTGGGAGATAAATTATGATAACTGGCAATAAAATAAGAAAATATAATTTTGAAAAATTGAGAGAATTTGGATGCAAGTAGATTCCATGAATAATTTGTAAAAAAATTATGATATCTAGTAATAAAATAATAAAAAATATTGATAGGCAATTATTAATATAGCTTGGATGCAAGTAGATTCTATGAATAATTGTAAAATTGAATTTGTAAAATGAATTATGATATCTAGTAATAAAACAATAACATATATTGATAGGGAATTACTAAAATAACTTGGATGCAAGTAGATTCCATGAATAATTTCCAATAATTCAAATAGGATACGTAGTAACCGTCAAATAGTCGTTTATTGTTTTATGTGAATTTCCAATTTTTCTCTTTCTTTGAAAAAGCAGTGAGAATTTTCCTCCACAACTTTATGAGCGACTCTTCTTACTTGTAGAACTAACTCATGGGGCAACTTTTAGTTCCTACACATACGAGTATTATTGTTATTGCGGACCATAAAATTTGTATTGTGTGCAACAAAACCCTCTAAATTATTATTATGCCATGTTTGCAAACTTTTGTAATAATTTGCATTTGGTGAAAAGGCTCTAAACAAACAAAAAAAAAAAAATAATAATAATAATTTGTTGCATATTGTATGTAAAGAATATTGCTTTTCACAACTTTTATGCAATACTCGCCTTTTTCTCCTTTCGTATTTCAGAAATCAATCAGAATTTTGAGTCATAAAAAATGTCATATCATTTGTCATATGACATATCATTGGTTCACCAGTCGCTTAACATTTTGATAAATTGAAAACACGATTTGTTATAATTTTGTCGTACTTCTCACCCCACTTCTGCCCCCTCTTGCTTGCACTCCAGTGTTCATTTTCCTACTCTGTTATCAGTACGGTGACAGCCAAATGCCGGCACTGTAGTATGTCACAGTGTCACCCGGACATAAATGTGTAAATAAAAGACTTGACATACATTCCTGATGTTTTGTGCAATTTACATACTTTACATATTTATAGTTTGTGTATGTAGCCATGTAAACTTATGTCTATACATTTTTATTACTCTCTATTTTTTGTTTAATCAATTTATCTGTGTTGGGAGAGCATTTTCCTTAATTTTTTTTTTGTTTGCTAGTTTTTTTTTGTTAGAGCCGGTAGTTTTGATAAAGTGAGCAGCGATTTATGGTAAATACTCTGGGGTATTTATTATATTGGTCTACATTTTAAATGATGGTTTTGTGGGAATAAGTCTCATAAAAGGGCGCTTTGGAAATATTCAATTGTTAAAAAAAAAGAAAAAAAAATAGAATACAATAGTTTCAAATATAATTGATGTCAAGGAAAAATATGTTTTTTTTTATAAACATGCAACTTTGTTATGAAAACATGTTTACAAATGATTCACTGAAAGTATTGATCATCGCTAGCTACTACTTTTTCCCATCTTCCTGGCAAAGCTCGAATTCCGTCACGGCAAAACTCTTCATTTTTAAGCCAGACGGTGTGCGATCGAACGAAACAAGTGATAGTCGGACGACGCAATATCTAGGGAATATGGCGGATGGGGTAAGACTTTCCATTTCGGCGTTCCCAGGTAGGTTTTAATGGGCTTGGCCACGTGAATCCAAACGTTGTCATGCTGAAGAATCACTTTTTCGTGCATTCAATCGCATTAACTGAAGTCGATTTTAATCCCCAGTGATGGTTTTGCTTAGTTACAACCGCTCATAATAAATAACACCGACCGGGTCCCATCAAATACAAAGTGTAACCTTCGCAGTGTGATTATTCGGCCGATGCGGCGACGTAGAAGTGTGACCGGGCACCCCTATGACTTCCTGTTCTTTGGATTGTTGCAATGAAATAATTTTTCATCACCGGTTACAATATGACGAAGAAAACCCTTTCTGTTTTTGTCACTGAAGCAGTTGTTCACAGGCAAAAAAGACGCTCAACCTCGCTTGCCTTCAACTCATTCAGAACCCGAGTTCTTTGCTTTTGAATCATTTCCAATGCATGGAACCGCTGAAAATAGCTTAACGGATAACTTCTAATATTGAAGCAATCTCTACCTGCGTTTCACACAGATCCCCATCAAGCAATGCCTCCCATCATGCGAACGATCGCCAACATCAAAATCACCGTCTTTAAAGCAACGGAACCAATTTCCACACGTTATTTCACTTAAAGCAACATCTTCCTAAAAGTGTTGAAGCTCTCGATGAGCTTCAGCCGCGGTTTTCTTCGATTGAAAGAAAAAAAATTTTACTTCCCGTATATGACGACTATTTGGCATAAACTCATACATATTCACACAGTCAAAAGAATATGACGTCAAAAAAAAATCACTATTGTGTCGAGGCTTGGCTTAGCTTAGCTCATGTCATTTAGGTTATGACACAAAACACTAGCACTTACAGCTGGGGCCATCTATTGGCAAACAGCGGGAATGTAGTTGCATACCTAATGTTTAAAAAAAAGGCAAGAACAAGGCTTGCTGATGGGGTAGTCAAATTCGAAAAAATGAATTTAATTGGTAAAAAAACTTAACTTACCCATTTTCACAAAGCCATTCTTGATTTCAGATCAGTATTATCAAGAGAATTTTAAAGTGCTTGAAATGAGGTATGCGATAGAAATTTTCATCCAAGATCTTGTAGTCTCTGGTTAGGCTTGCCGTTGTCTTAATGGATTACATCAATCTTCCTACTGGCCAATTCATATAGCTTTTGCTCAACGGCTGCCTTCCTTTGGTATGTTGATAGTATATATCGGAATTCCGTGCTTGACTTAATTGACCCAGATGGTAAATCGGCATTTCGGCAAACCTTCCGTTGAGCTATTTCTGAGACCAGTCTTAGGCTAATGCATTCAAACGGGTTTCTGGCTAGTCTTGCGATCCTTGTTAATAGAGTAAAGGCTCACATATATACCTATCATTCTTGACGATTTGCATGATCTTTTTTCTTCTTGGTCGAAGTGGTGCCAAAGAATGTATTTTTAGATCATCCTATTGTATAATCTGATGCGTTATTCACATCATGAGGCACAGTTCAGTGAAAACATATAGTAGAAAATGCTCAGTACTTTTTATTTAACTCAATACTATGTTTGGAATCAGCGTTTTTGGCACGCCAGCTCGTGGCTTGGAACTTGAAAGGGGAATCTTATCGTATAATCTGATGAGGTGTACGCATCATGAAGTATAGTTCAGTGAATACATACATATATAGTGGAAAATGCTGAGTACTTTATACTTAACCCAGTACTGTATTTGGAAAGGATGCGTTTTTTGCACGCCCGCTTGTATTTGGAACTTGGAGGGGGAATCGTATTGTATAATCCAATGCGGTGTACACATCATGAAGTATAGCTCGGAAAAGGCGTCTAGTGGAAAACGCTCAGAACTTTTTATTTAAACCAATGCTATGCATGGAAGGAACAGTTTTTGGCTCGCCCCGCTTGTAGTTGGAGCTTGAAGGGGGAAAGGAATTACTCATGCATGGGCCAACTGTTATTTGCAATATCCTTCTTTTTTAAAGTTTTCCTATAATTTTGCCGTTTATTTGTGTTTATTTGTTTATTTATTTGTTGTTTACTTGTTGTTTATTTGTTTATAATCGCAACTTTCTGTAATTTTTCGGTTCGAATATTTTTCAACGTTCATGAACAAATTAAAATAAATTAAATAAATAAACAAAGATTAAAATAAAACAAAGATAGTATAAAGTACATTAAGGGTGCCGTTCAATTCATTATGAACTTTAAAATTCTTCATGAACTTTAACGAACTTTAATTATAAAGAATTAAATTGTGCTGCTTCTGGCATTTCGTTATGACTGTGTTTGATTTTGTTAAGCTGGGATAGCTACAAATGCTCAGTGAACTTCTACGCATTTTATATTTAGGCTCACTGGAAAGGAAATACTCAGCCCAAGAAGATTTTACTGAACTTGCATATTATTCGACTACTCAAAGTGTTCTTGAGATACCTCGAGACACATTGACGTGATCGTCGCTCAAAAAAGGTTTTGTGAACTCGAAGACACGATCATATGCATGACAATCGCGTGTGTTAACCACAGTGTCATGGCCGGTCACTGTGCTAAGTTGTTTCATTGCATATTTTTATTTCTGTCTGCTTATTTGTAACAAAAATGTACACTATCAAAAAATCCCATTTTTAGTATTTTCTGAATTAACATTGATTTAATTTTAATATCCGCTTATTTTTTTCGGTACACACATCCTCTGACATATATGTATTTTAATTTATTACCTGCATATAATCTTAACTCTTCTACTATTTCATTTACTCGCATTTAATTGAAGAACTTGTCTGTTTTATTTCACCATTTCAAGGTATTTTCCTAGCCTGCACAATAATGCATAGATAAAATTGTCATGTCGTCGAATCACATTTGCACTATCTCCATTAACATTTCGTGGCAATACACAAATGGATTATAAATCTGGCGACGCATATGAGCGCCAGTTACTGTATGGTACTTACGTTCAGAGTCCAGGGCCATCTGGTTCACAGAAATCCATCACCATCAGGCGTACGCATGTCCGTGGGCTACAACAAACAGCGTGTCAACAAGTGATCATATCGTTACACAAAGATTCCCACCAATGACGCTTTTGTCAGCTAAATGATCATGATGCTGCTGATGTTGGGTTCTGGAAACCACACAAAAAAATAAACAAAATAAAAATAAAAAATTGAACGAAAATTGCTCCCCAGGGAGGACACGACTGAGTACTCAGAAGTTGTGTGCGATGATCTGCAACGCGTTTGATGAGTGTTGATGGAAAGTTGGATTTTTTTTCGACAGACTGATTATGAATTTGTTTAAATATTTTAAACATTTATAATAAGAGCTGGAAGATCGAATGACACGCTCAGTCCAATTTCAGCAGTTTTGATAGAAAGTGTTACACATGACTGGATTTCAGTATCGGAAATCATTAAGATAAATTTTAAATAGAAATTAAAATTAATAAGTTCCAAGAAAATAGATAATTTCTATTATTAATGGGGTTTTTATTCGCCAATTCCAAGAAGAAAATTGTCTGTATTTTGAACGCGATTATCACCTACTGGTCAATGACCCGGAGCATCAACATGTAACGGATATAAACGAAAAGCAGTTGCAGACCAGTTTGGATAATTTGCTTAACACCAGTCAAGATTCTATTTGTGATTATGATTCCATCTCGAGATTAACACCTTTACCCTTTCTCTCGCCCGAATTGAGCGACTGGGAAGAGAAATTCCTAGACAACTACATAGAAATACCAGAACTTGTTGATATATTGCCTGAGAAGACACCATTCTGTACGGAAACCTGCAATCACTTTCTGCAAGAGAGTGCGGAGAACCTAAAACTCTATCCTTCACCTCCAAATAGTCCTGACTCCGCCTCATTGTTTGCCGTCAGTTCCTGCTTTAAAACATCCCCCGAAAATACCAAAGAGAATGAGAAATCATATCCCTGCAGCTTTGGTGATTGCCACAAAGTATACGCCAAACCTGCACATCTAAATCCCACCTAAGACGTCATTTGGGTGAGAAGCCTTACGTATGCAACTGGCCTTATTGTACCTGGCGATTCTCGCGTTCCGATGAATTATCTCGCCATCGTAGATCACATTCCGGCGTCAAACCTTACAAGTGTGATTTTTGTGCTAAATGTTT
>JAHXMU010021122.1:1515-23419 GCA_019455685.1 Philornis downsi
AGCTAGTCGGCCTCATACAGCGTAGTGCCATGCAACGACCCATAACACCTTTTTATCTGTCAAAAACAAACTGACAATCCAAAATGGCTGATAATGTCAACATATATAACAGACATGTGTACCAACATAACAGAAAAAAAAATGCGAAAATCGAACATACGTAACTTATGAAATTTGAAAAAAACCGTTTGTTTTTTTATCACACCTCGTACATGTTGCGAGGACAAACTTGATTTTCTACCATAAAACATAGTTTGCACATATTTTCAATTTCAATTCATTTATTACTCCATCAACGCACATATTTGACTATACATTGATAGAAATCTAACATGAGTTATAATGCTTAAATCTATTTGCTACCAAAAACCCTAAAAGTAGCGGACACCTTTTCAACAAAAAACCAACAAAATCATATAGGCAAATATAATGAAAGTACAAATAAATCGTCAAACAAACCAAAACAAATCTTAGTGTTCATGGAGAGCATAATATCGCATTAACTTTCGTTTAAAACTTGCGGACAGAGTATTCCACAGTAGCGCCAGGCGAACAACAAATCATCTTTCCATAAGAGAGTTGCGGAAAGATTCAATACAAATTTGTGCATTTCTGATAGAATGCAACAAAAAATGAAATAACCTTACGGTATAATTCGGTTCATTAAACTTAACAACGCAGAAGAATGTGTACAAACATCTCAGTTGTAAATTTTTGCATTTAATAATTTTGCATTTAATTTCAAAAGAATTTGGTTCCCCTTCTATTGGAATTTCATAGAATAATTTGAGGCAACTGGAAAATAAGAAACTTTGACAAAAACATGTTCTAATAAAGTTTAATTATTAAAATTATCGTTAAAAACAAACATCTGATACATACATAAATACATAATTCTGCATGTAATTCGGCAATATCACATTTTTAGTTTTGAAATAATGTACACGTCACGGATAAGCACTGTAATGCTTGTAGCACATCTCTCTTATGTGTTAGAGAGCGTCTCATGCGTTTGCTGGGGAATTTAAGAAGCTTTCACAAGTTCTGTTGACTACCATTGAATAACAAAATTGATCATTATTCAAACTAAGATTTTATTCTCGCACTTTATACATCTATAAAGTCAATTGTGAAAATTTTGTAATGAATTCATTTCAGAGACGCTATGTTTAAAATGGGAATAAAAATTTAGACATATTTTATTTCATCCAATTGTGCGATTTGGGTATTTTTGTTAGAATTCTTATTTGAAATAATTTAATGATTATCTTCAGTTCGTTTATCTTTAGGGACTTTTCAACATGTAAAAATTATCTATTTAAGTTTCGAGCGCACTCACTATTAGTAAACATGCGAACTTTCGTATTTTTTGAGACCTATCCAAAATCATTAGAATATGTTAGAAATAACGTTCTCAAAATGGAACCTTGTGGTATTTCTAAGGTAACATTTTTTTATTCGTCAAGTAACTAATAAACCATTTCAACTCATTGTCTTTTACTCTTCACTTTTGAAGCTTATGAAGTTTATTTATTACCTCGAATGTTCCATTTATGTCAAAGAACGCTGCCACAGGAAATTTCTACTCTACACTTTTATTGCATTGCGATAAGATTCACAACTAAGATTGAGGTCCATGTGTGGATTAATATTGCACTTTAAGTATTTATTTATATAGCTGTGCCCAGTTCCCTACTATTTTAGTTGCCGTTGACAACAATAATGCGGCTGATTTAATGAGGACTATTTTATTTTGTTACCCGTGACTTTATTAAGCACCCTTTTGCAATCCCACTCGTAATATTACCAATTAAAAATCTTGTAATTTAAAAACATAAGAAATTTGAAGAAAAATATGTTATTGTTCGATCTAGCCACCTTTATGGGGGATAATAGCGTTAAGTAGGTCCGGGAAGGCTCCAAACGCTGCACAAATTTGGCTTGATGGTATTTCATTCCACTTCCGGGCAATGGCATTCGTGAAGTCGTTGACCGTCTTGTACTTTTTAGTTAACACTTTGGCCTCCAAAATGGGTCATATAGAAAAATTCATTGCGTTTAAGTTGGCCATTATTGTGAAAAAATGAAACTGGGAATTTTTCTTGTAAAAAAACATTGAGTTTCACGGGCATTACGAAATGGTGCCGAAAACGAAACGTCCAATAATTTGAAGGTAGATCTCCTGATTTACCTTTACGCCCTGTTCAACGAAAACGAGCACTGAGCATCCTGTGGTAGCTATCGTAGCCCGAACCGTCACTGATGCAGGCTTTTCTTGTGCTGACCTAAGTTGTCTTTAGTTTTGCACTCTAACTTAAATTTTTTGTATAATTGAATAAAATATTTAGCTGTGGTTACAAGTAACCTATATAATACTGTGCATGATAATAATTTCCAAAGTACTTAGCTTTGGGTGTTGTTCTTATATCGGTTTCCAACACTGAAATCGAAACAATTTATGTTTTTACATCACAATATATTTGCAAAATTTTAGAATTGTGGTCTTTTACTACTTTTACTATTCTTGCATTGTGTGGTGGAAAAATTTAGTTTCAAATTGCACGACCATTTTTTTATATGGAATTTCATTGGGAAAATATGTCGTATTTTCTCATTGCTAGCGTCCATCTTTGACGCGCGCTCAAACAATGTTGAGACAAGTAATCACAAAACTGCCTATCTTTCTAACGCCATCTATCGCTCACTTTTTCAAAGCGAGATACAGATTACTAAAATCATATATTGGAAATATAATAGATTTCTTTTTACTATAGCTAAAATTCGAAATCCTATAACAGTATTACGGTGTTAGACAGATTTTATCTAATCTAATTAAAATTGAAAAAAGATAAATTATGAGTTCACCTGTTTCTATAAAGGGATTCCCACTATTGTAATATGTTCGCCATTCTCAAAACGTTTTTCAATGGTAAGTTACGACCTCATCATGTTAGGTTCGCTGTGTCCATTGTGGAAAGAAGGAAATTAAAGGGGAAGGGAATATTATGAACTAAACAATCATGACGAATGTATATGTAATCTTTTTAAATTCCTTTTGTTTGGTTTTCCAGGGGCTTTTATACATTGTGTGATTGAAATTTTGTAATTTTATGATTATTAATAGCAATATTTTCAATTCTCAAAACACTTTGTGTTTAGCGTTAGTATTAATCGACCAATACTGAAATTAATAATAGCAGTTGAGCGATATCGTAAAATATTTCCGTATGTTAATTTGATGGATAAACGTAGCAGATATTTTGTAAATATAAATATAGCCAATCGGAAGCTCATCTCTCAAGTGATTACATCCTAATAGCCCTTAGCAACCAAGGGATGGCAAATGAATATATTTCGATGCCACTTATTTGTACCCTTTTTATCTTCTTTCGGTTATTATGAACATTAGCAGAACCCAAGAAAAGAAAAGAATTGTCCGTAACTGCATAAATAAATCAAACAATATTGATTTTTGGGATGTAACGTTGCCTTCGTTATGCTATTCCCCAATACCATCACGTCTTCATCATTATGTCGTTAGCTATTGACATTATTATATACGGATTGTGATGTATATGAATGTATGGACATGTATTCTCTTTGTAGTCATGTGAAGAGGCCATTTCAAAACTATCGACAGCCGGCAGCAATCAACAACAATCAGTCTACTATACAGTCAATCAGATATTATACCCCTTGGTGCAAGGATGCGAAACGAAAGATTTGAAAATTATCAAAGTGAGTCATTGGGTCAGAAACCAACCATTAATCGTACTCTTATCTAATCACAAAAATTAACACGTTTCTTTTCGTTTTTTTTTTCTTTTGCCTATTTTGTTTGGCCCAGTTTTGTTTGGGTATGATGCAGCGTCTTATCACCCAACAAGTGGTGGATCAAAAAGGTGCACGCTACATAACCGACGCCTTGTGGACGTTAATGGAACATAATATCGAAGAAGTTAAAGTTTTACAAACTGTCACCTTGCTACTCACCACCAATACAGTGGTCCATGGTGACACTTTGGCTAAGTCATTAGTTTTATGCTTTCGTTTACACTATACGAAAAATTCGACAATAGTAAATACAGCCGGAGCCACTATACGTCAGTTGGTGTCATTGGTTTTTGAACGTGTATACTTGGAGAAAGATTCGTTGGCCAATCTTCAACAGAGGGACTCATCGGGAAATGCGGTTGAGATCGATGCCACTGACACAAATATTACGGGTGGTGGCAGCGGAGTGGCCAGCTTATCGGGTGGCCCCAATGAAATGTCTACATTTGCCTCAGATGCATTCCTTCTATTCCAGGTGAGCAGTCATCAGTTATTTCATTGTATTTAATATATTATAATCACTATCGTATAATACATAAATGTACACACTGAAGGCGTTTTTTCAGTTGTTTTCTACTTGTAAGCAGGAACCGCAAATAGCGGTTATTAAGTCCATTTTTAACCATAAAAAATCATTGGGAAGAAGAACGTCATTTGTATACATGAAATATATGAAAATGTTTGTTTTTCGGCAGACATTATAAATATGCCACAAACTTATATTTTTGACTACCATTCATATAAATCAATTACAATAATTGTTTTAACATTTTATAATGCACATTGATTTATAAGAATTATTCTTGAGTTTTATGATAAAAGTTAAAAATAGTAATTAAAAATCACTTTTTTTTCTTAAAATCATTTTTTATTTTACTTGACCATCATAAAATGTCAATATTTGTGTAAGCAAACCTATGTTAAAACTTGAGTTTATATTCACGAAGAAGTAATAAAAAATTTATGCAATTGCATTTATTAACAAATATTTTGAAGAAAAAACAATAATACTGAAAAAGTACTGTAGATACTAATATGAACTGAGTAATCCATTTTTTTTTTAATATCACAATTTGTGATTTTTATTTTCAAGACCGCAAGATAATCAATAGTTAAAATGGTTAAAGCTTGATTTTTATTTCTTTGTAATTAATTTTTAAATTTTAAAAATAATTAACTTTTAAGTTTTAAAAATAACAATTAAAATAAATATATTACGATAGCAGGAATGGGTAAGGATAAGGGAATGAAAGGAAACTGAAAAATTGTTGTAAATATATTTTGTTATTTATGACTTGTTTTTCTTTTGAATTTTCTTTTTCTTCATTGTATGTAAAGTTGTCTCTTATAATATATTTATAAAAAAATAGTTATGAATTAATAATTTTCTAATACGATTTATTTTTTTATTTAATTTTTTATTTACTCATTGATTTGCAGTGATGTAAGGGAATCAAAAGGCAAATTATACAACACCGCAATGGTATTTCAATACAATGACGTATAAACATATTTTATCAATGTTTGTAATATAATTCATAATAGGATTCTGCAACAAATTTTTAGATACAAAAACAAAAAAAAAAGCAAAGAAAAAAAAATGGAAAATAAATCACAGTGTTAATAATGATAAAAGTTTAGTTATGATAATGGACAATGACAGTTGAGCTAAACAAAACATATAAAACTTTTATTGAAATAAATACTTGACTTGAAAAAGAAAAATTCTATTGGTGTAATGCGAGGCCATTACGAACTCAGCAAAAACCAAGAGTTGTCGACTCATAAATCCGGTCTCTTTTTTGCGAATAGCTCCACTCAGACTACACATAACGCTTAAGTAATGTTACTTATTAACAATTTGGTCCTACGGAAGAAACTGATAATGCACAATTCCACGATAATCGAAGAAAACTGTGCGTGTAACCTTGAATTTTGAGCGACGTTTGCGTGATTTTTTTGTTTTGTTTGGCACGATATTCATCCGAATTGTTGGTTATTTTCGGATCATAATCGCAGATCCAAATCTCATTACCGTAATACGTTTAACAACGCGGTTTGTTCAGAAAAATTTAGTGTTTTTGTTCATATACCCAAAATATTTTTTAAAATGTAGTTGACTGTTCCGTTTGAAATACAACATTATCTGCAAATTCACTAATTGCTAGTCGATGGTTTTTTAGCACAAAATCTCGGATCTTACTTTTAGAAGCAATAAGGCTCTTTTAAATATTCATGTTTCTGGCATGTTCTGGCGTGAACAACATTGTGTTGCTTTTTCTGAAGCAAATTTGTTGTTGCTGGTTCCCGAATTGACTACGAAATTCATTCTAATAACTACGATTGAGGCTACGTATGGTGAAGAATCTATTGTTGATATGATCTATCCCATTCGCTTCCAATATCTATCTTATCTGGATAATAAAAAGGACATTTTGGATTGAAATGTGGCATATACGAATTCTTGTCCTAGTATAAAGTTATCATAAACTGTTTATTATTAATTCCTAGGGAGTGAACTGTAGTCATCATGAAATAAGAAATCGATTGATCCTATGATTGAAATTATTCAATTCAGTCTATACTTGCTTGCTTATTATCTCATAATTATCATACCCAAGTAGTTCGACATTTTGAGCTTCTTTTCTATTCTTTCCTTGTCTTTCCTATTCACCATACTAAATCTTGATTAAATTTCAGATTTCTGGAAGATTTCTACCGTTTTTGGTAGAACTTTCGTCTGGAGCGAGTGCACAAATTAGCTTAATACAAAATATTTTGCCTGATCGATATCTATCTTACAGGTCTAAACTGCGAGACAATATGTCATGTCTCCTAGAACATTTGAATTCATTCACAGTTTTTAAAACCTTGTTTTGTCCATCTTATCTACCGGATGACGGTGATGTCAACTTTGTTTTTGTGGAGGTCATACAAATGAATTCTCTGTAAAGAACCCGGACATTTCAGGTTCATATTCCTGAATTATGATTCTTAAGGCATTTGCGGAGATCGTCCATATTTGGGATGCTTCCAAAAGATAAGTGACAAAAAGAAATTTCATTCGTACTAGATACGTAGCTACGACTCTGCCATCTATTGTCCTTTCTGCATAATACTTTTCTTAAAACTTATTAATTTAATTTATTTATTGAGGATTGTAATTTTAAGCCTTAAGGCCGATTTGATTAAAATAAAATATTACAACATATCTTCTCAATAATTTAATAACAAATGCAACTTTACAATACTAATATTATAAAACAGTTTGTGTATGTTAATAGCAGAAAAATTTAATTTTTTTAAATTTAATTAACTGAGTAATTGAGATGCTATACAAGTAATGGCTCAAAAAGAAAGGGGGGAAAATAATAAGTTCAGCGAAAATCATTTCCCCATTCAGAATGGAGAAAAAAGGTCTCACGGGGATAATTATAGATGTACATAGACAGATAGATGCTATAATACGTTTTACTACTCTCAAAGCAATATCCTTACATACTCCGTAAATACATACTTATTAATGAACTATAACTACAGATGGTACAAAGATTAATTCCAAAATAAAAATGTATTCTGTCATTATTTCTTGCAGGACCTTGTGCATTTGGTAAACGCTGACCCGCCATTTTGGCTTGTTGGCATGAATGAGATGACACGCACTTTTGGCCTGGAACTCTTGGAGGCCGTGCTTACCAATTTCAGTGCAGTTTTCCATGAAAATAGAGATTTTCGTTTACTGCTTAAAGAACGTGTATGCGCTTTGGTTATTAAACTGTTCTCTCCCAATGTCAAGCATCGTTCATTGCCCACCCAGACCACTAACGGCAATGCCACTGTGCCCAGTGATAAACCATATTTTCCAATTAGCATGCGATTGTTGCGTTTGGTGGCCATACTCATACAAAAATATCACACTATTCTTGTGACCGAATGTGAGATATTCCTATCATTAATCATAAAATTTTTAGATCCTGATAAGCCACATTGGCAGAGAGCCTTGGCGCTGGAGGTTATACATAAATTGGCGACGAAACCATCATTGATTGCGTTCTTTTGCAAATCATATGACTGTAAAAATCATGCAACCAATATCGTTCAAGATATGATAACATCATTGGGTACTTACGTAAGGTATTCTTTGGTTAATTCAGCAGCATGTAAGTGGAATGGCCAAGTACGACTGAAGGTATGACTTAAAATGTTAATTTTTCGCTTTAGTATTAAATGGCCAGCAGAACGGTGCGGCTCAATTGAATACGTTGACGGCTCATAACTCGAATAATCAATGTGGATTCGTTTTTCGTGGAGCTTATATGCCTTTGGTGACATCATTTGCTCCGGGTCTATCAAAAGCAGTATAGTATGTTTTGTGTTATGTGAAGGTGTTTAATGCAAGTATGATTGTATTTATTTCCCTCAAAATTTCAGTTTGGAAATGTTGGATAAATTGGAAGCTCCAAATATACCCGATAGCTATGGCATTTCAGTGGCCTATGCCATATTGTTGGACATTACTCGTTCCATAGGCGGTGTCATTCAGCGTGCTCCCGAAATGGTAGGCATTCAAATCTTAACTTGTTACAACTTCTTATATTTGATTTATACTCGGTAGCACCCAACTCACAATACAGTTGTAATTACGGAAGAAGAACACAAACCCTTATGTTTACAACTTATAAATTCCAGCTGGTCTGGTCTACTTTCTGCATTTGTACCATTAGTAGATGCATCCATCGATGAAGCAACCACCGATAACATTTTAAAAGCAATGCAAAACTATGCAGCTTTGTGCGGCATAATGGATCTTTTGAATCCCCGTGATGCCTTTATTATGGCCATTTGTCGCGCTTCTTTTCCGCCCCACTATGCCATGTCCATATTTGCCAATAATCCACACATGGATGTGGATCTCAGATGTCATACACGTTCGAATAGTCAAGATCTTAATAATCAATTTATGAGCTCTTGCAACGAGTCCGGAGATTTTCGCCAACAAATCGTGGCTGTTGGCACGCCTCTGCCCAGTGCCTCGTTACCACACAGCGTAATGCAGGCACCTGTTATGTTGACCACAAAGAATTTGCAATGTATGCGGGCTATTTTGTTCTTGGCCCACAGTAATGGCAGTATATTGGGCACCTCCTGGCATATTGTGTTGCAAACACTGCAACACTTGGTATGGATCTTGGGTTTAAAACCTTCAACTGGGGGTAGTTTGCAGGCTTTCCCCAAACCAGCCGTAGAGGCTAATGTAGGCATACAAACTGCCGTAATGGCAGATCTGCCCGTCCTCTCGCAAATGTTAAGTCAACTATTCGAATCCAGCCAGTACCTAGATGATGTAGCTTTGCATCATTTAATTGATGCTCTGTGCAAGCTTTCACATGAAGCTATGGAATTGGCATATGCAAATAGGGTAAGAAGCCATTTGAGTTACAGTGTAATTGAAAATATTTATAGCTGGTTGTGGTGTCACCTTTATTAGGAACCTTCTCTGTTTGCTGTGGCTAAGTTGTTAGAAACAGGTTTGGTTAATATGCCCCGTATAGAGGTTCTCTGGCGTCCTTTGACTAATCATTTACTGGAAGTCTGTCAACATCGTCATATACGCATGCGGGAATGGGGCGTTGAAGCTATTACCTATTTGGTGAAATCGGCATTGCAGTATAAGCACAGCCAACCGCTGAAAGAAAATATGGTAGGAATTCCATAAGATAATAAAAGAAATCGCAATAAGTTTTCTTTGTTTATTTCTTCAGAATCTTCAGACAATGCTTTTAAATCCCTTATCCGAGTTGTCAACCGTTCCCCATGCCGACGTTCGCCAACGTCAACTTGACTGTGTTTTGCAAATACTTAATGGTGCGGGAGAAATTCTCTCTTTTGGTTGGCCGGCCATTATTGAAATCATTGGAGCAGTAAATGAACATCATGGTGAACCTTTAATACGTACCGCCTTCCAATGCCTACAACTGGTTATCACGGATTTCCTGACGGTAATGCCCTGGCGCTGCCTGCCTTTATGCATAAGCACAGCAGCTAAATTTGGTTCACAAACACAAGAATTGAATATATCCTTAACAGCTATAGGGTTAATGGTAAGAACTATTATTAACACTAGATGACAAATCTTTAATATGTATTTACGCTCTTTGTTATACAGTGGAATATTTCTGACTTCTTCAATCAAAATCAAGACAAACTAATGTCCACCCAGGTCGATGACTCTACAATATTACCAGATTTTCCGGGTACCGTGAAAATGCCACAATTTGACAAATTGTGGATGTGTCTATATGCCAAGTTGGGTAAGTATGCAACATGAATTTGTTTAATGTGTTTTGATATTTTTCCTTGAATTTTTCTGCTTGCGTTTTAGGTGAACTTTGTGTTGACTCTCGTCCAGCCGTACGCAAATCTGCTGGCCAGACTTTGTTCTCTACCATATCAGCTCATGGTAGTCTGCTAAATCCTCCCACCTGGCAGGCTTTAGTGTGGCAAGTTCTTTTTCTTTTGCTCGATAACGTTCGTGCATTGTCTAGTTCGGCAAGTAATGAAAAAGTTGATGCCAGTGGCAATATTCTGATACATCATTCTCGTAATACCGCTCAAAAACAATGGGCAGAAACTCAAGTTTTAACTTTATCGGGTGTCTGTCGGGTAAGTTTGAACATTATAAGGAACTTTTTTGTTAAACAAACTAATAGTTTTTAACCCTTTTAAATAATTAGAGGCTATGGTAATTATGTGGAAAGAACATTTAGAAAGAGAGAAATATGAGGTCTTAAACCTAATTTAAAAAAATTAAACAATTTTCATAATGGTTACTGATAAAGTTCTTGTTTATTTTGTTTTCATTCCATTTAAGGTATTCAACACTAAACGCGATTTAATTCAAATGCTGGGTGATTTTGATCGCGCTTGGTCTTTGATATTGGAATTTATACAAAATGCCGCTTTAAGTAAAAATGGTGAGGTGTCATTGGCCGCCTTGAAGTCTTTGCAGGAAATTATGTATCACAACTCTGAAACAAAACCACAGACTAGCAAAATAGAAGCAAATGCAGGCAATAGCGATAAGCCCAAATTGAGAGATGATGAAATTTGGAATGTATGTAACATAGGGCAGCTACACCTCCCTTTCTTTTGTTACTGTAGCATTTTTCTCATTTGTATTATTTATGTTCCCTTTCAGATTGCTTGGAAGATATGGCTAAACATTGGCATGGAGAGCACAAAAATGACGACAAAATCTCAAGAAACAACGCAAGATGAATTTTATATACCAAGTCAGGCATATTTAACAGCTTTAATACAAATATTTCCCGCTATATTTCAACATATACAAAAAAGGTAAATTTTATTATCTAAGCCGTATTACTTTCAGCTGCAGACTTTTAGCAAAACGTTGTTCTTCGTATCTCAAAAAGTACGCTAAGTGATTCTGATACAATAAATCTTTTAGCAGAGAAAGCATCTATTGGCTTATGGGAGTACATTTCTTTCCATTCCAAAAAATTTTTTACAGGAGAATTTAAAGTTACACTTAATTAGTGGCGAAGCATCATTTTTTCTGGAAAAGTATATTTTTGGGTAGAAAATAAACTGCATTTCCACAGTGAATAAGACGAATTTTCCCACGAGTTGAAGTACAGTTCTGCGACACATATAATATTGGGTAAAAAGTAGCATGTGCCAAGATATATTTTATGCTAAACTGAAAATAAAATTAAGATTCAAAAATTTGATCAGGATCTATGTTTTGAAGGTCAATGTCCAAAATGTCAAAACTAGTACAACACGATACACTTTTGAGCTGATGTGAAAGCGCCAATTAGGATTTTCTGAAGTCCTCTGCTTAGAAATTATCAAGGGATCATAGACTTTTGCTAAATCGGCTAATTGGTACATGTGGTACAATCTTTCGCATGATCCCGGGTTCAACCCCACACACAGTCACCGATCATTGACCTATCATCATTAGTGATATGTAAGGGAATTAGTTTTGTGGAAAATTAAATTTCAATAAGTCGGTCTATTCTTATGCAAGGTATCAGAAGAGGTATGACAATGGTATCTATTTTCAATCTCAGATGCATAAATGTGCAAATTTGAACGAATTTATTATATTCGATAAATGGGCTCTACGTATGAGAGGTACCAGAAACAGC
This sequence comes from Philornis downsi, assembly GCA_019455685.1. Classification (NCBI taxonomy): domain Eukaryota; kingdom Metazoa; phylum Arthropoda; class Insecta; order Diptera; family Muscidae; genus Philornis; species Philornis downsi. The sequence goes on from JAHXMU010021122.1 coordinate 13,524, forward strand.
TGGTCGGTATAAATAAATATTAAGCTGTGCCAAGTTTCAAGAAGACAGCAAGATATCATCCACCGCCCAATCGACTGTAAAAGTCATGAAACACATTTTGTCAAAAGATATTTTGTATTATAAACGCTTCCTTCCAATTGTCAACAATTGATGAAGCTCGATGAAGCGTAATTTTTCACCACAGTAATGTTGAGTTTTATACACCTTTGCGGGCTCTGCAAAGCTTGGATGGGGGGTGATGCTTTCTAATAGTCTTGATATGCCATCTTTGGATTTTCATTTAAAATCCTCCAATAAGAATGATGGCATAAAAACAGGTTTGTTCCAGTATTTTATTGGCATGGATCAGTCATTCTTCAAATCTTGGATAAACAAGTTTGAACAAAATGACACTTAAATTGTACATTAACATAAATTATTTGAATATAAAATTTTAAATTCGCTTTTAGCAAAAAAAAAACAACTAAATTTACTATCTTGAGAACCCAACGTAAATGGTAAAATCTGGATTTTTCATCTCTCATATGACCGCGCCACAGGACTTAGATTACTCATTAAGCCTGATTACTTCCAAACATCAACTTTGAAAATAAAATGTGGAAATGAGAAACTCACCGTGTATCCAGTATTGCAATTCACGCCTTGCAACGATTTGGATGAGGCATGATTTGGAAGATTATACCCATACCTGATTCCTTGTCTGGCTTACTGCTTGGCAGTACCTGCTTAGTAAAAGGATGATTCTCGCCTTCTAGATGTAGCGAGTGTGGAAGGTGTTGCAGCCACCAATCTAAATATAATCGACATGAAAATAACTTCCCAGCTGCTATCTAGTAGAATATCCTTTCACGGAAGGAATCGGTGATGATTTGTATTAGAACGCAAATGAGAGGAAGATAGTGCCCTTCTATAATGTGTTAGGAATATTAGCGGGTAAAAAGGATTCATTTCAGAATGTCTTGTATGCGAAAGACGTTGACATCATCGTCATCTCAGCTACCTCCAAACTGCAACATCAACCATATTTCACATAGAAAGAAAGGGGGTTTCTATACAAAGCACAAAGTTTCTGTATATAGAAAAAGAAAATATCTTAAGATCTTACAATGTCGTCCGCATTTCTCTTACAGATTCAAACTATCCGACTTTGAGAAATTCTGTACAGTCTTAACTAATGCCGTTTGCATACCTGTACAAACCGAAGCAGTTCCTTACATTATGTCCTCGGTATCCGATTCATTGCTAACACCTTTACACGATAGTATTCTAGAGTGTATGGAATTAATACAAAAGGTATATTCATTCTTATGTTTGCAAGTAATAAATAAAAAATCGGTTTCTGTTATTTGTTTATCTCAATGCAGGAGGCTACAAAAGAAGATTCCAATTTAAGTCACATGATTCCTGCTATATTCCGTCAATTGTTGGTATTTAGCAAATTTGCTTGTACGCCACCAACACTTCAAGTTAATGACCAGTTAAATAAATATCAAAAAACAACGAACCATTATGGCAACAATAGCTCGGTGGAAGTTGTAAGCATGAATTACATACCATTTGGTGAGAAATCAATTAGCATCTGCGTGAAATTGTACCAATGTACAGCGACAGAAGATTCGGTGATGCAAGAACATATTTTGCATGAAATAATTAAGGTAAGGGATGCGTCAAATGTGGGACAATTTTGAAAAGATTCTACTATACCACCATTTCTTAGGCTTTGCGTACGCCTTTGGCTATGAAATACAAATGTTTGGCATCCAGCACTTGGAAGTTGGCTATCTCAAGTTTAATTACAGTCCTACATACGGGTTTAAAAGTGGCTAGAGCGAAACCAAATCATTTTACCGGTATGTGGGATGATTTAGCGGATACTTTGGATAAGTTCCTATTCCCGGCAAGGTAAAGTTTTATTTCACATATATTTATATTTTCTATGATTTACTATGATAATAATGTTTTGTTACCTTAGTGTCTGCACCATTGAAGATCGTGGCCTTGAAGAAATTGTTTTGGACGAAACCACTGACTGTCAAGTTATTGAACTGTTGCGTGATGAAGTTTTGCCTTATGCCCATGAAATGCCTCACCAGTTTATAATGCAAATCGTTGTATTGCTTAATAAAGGTTCCATACATTCTGCTTCCGATTCGAATATCTGCTACGAATCCGACTGGAAATTACGTGAAATTTTTGCCAAGACTTGTTTCGAAACCCTTTTGCAATTTTCCTTACTGGATGACAATTGCAATAACAATCGCTCGTCAGTATCTGCATTGACAACCGCCAATGCTTCGTCCTCATCCATCGTTAATGCAATGAATGCGAATATTGCAAATGCCGTTGCTGGTGGCAGTGGTGGTAAAGATTTTGCCGGTCGTTTAGCAGTGACCGCGTTACTGCATCGTTTCCAAGAAGTGCTGAAAAGGTTCAATGATGATGAACGCCAGAGCGGGAAATGCCCCTTGCCAAGGTGAGTGTGGTTGGTGTTTGTGGAGAGGTTCACAAAAAAGCTAATATAGCAAAAAGTCCTATTGCAACTTGTCCCATGTTTTGTTAGTCACATACTAGTGTGAGAGGACCTAGTTTATATTCCATATGAATAGTCATTTTCGGGAACAACCGTTTTCAACCAGATGGAAAATAAATCGTTTGCGGACTCAACGTTTGGGAGGGACTCAATGTTTTATCAAAAGATTCAAGAAAGCATATATATGAGTATATACATATATAAAATATGTATATGTACCTACAAAAAGCATATCTATTTAACACGATCATAATGACATCTTCTTTTCCTGTTTAGTGGAAGTTGACTAGGATAATCCCAATTAAGAACAAAAATGACTCCAGTGATTTCGAAAATTTGTGAAAGATTTTGGAGCACATTTTAAAGTGTCAGTTATTGCGTTTCATTGAAAGTGAGTCGTTGCTGAATGACTGTCAAGACTACTTATTAGTCTTAATGATACCATAGGAAAAGGAATGTATTATCAAAAGATTTGTATGTTATTGTCCTTGGATTTGGAAAAGGATCATGTTGACTATGGTGTTTTGTTAAATAAGTTATGCACCAATTTTAATTTTGGCGTTAACACCTGGTAGAAGCCAATATGTTGTTGCTAAAGCATCGTCGTCTTCTGTTTTACCTCTCCAAAATGTAATTCCTCAAGGTTCGGTACTTGGTCCAATACTTTTTATTTTTTACTTGAATGACATGTTTAGTAGCCTTGGTGATACATTGCAGATGATGTACAATTGTATTTTAAAAGGGATATCAGTTTGCTGATGTCCTGCAAAGTAATATTAATTATGCGTTAAATTTAATCTGCTCGTGAATGACGCAAAATAAACCCTCAATCAACATTCCAAAAACAAAGGCTACGCTTTTTTCTAATCATGATTTAAACCTGAGTTTATCTTTATCGTGGCCTACATATTGAAGTCGTCCGTAGTGTACATTGTTTGGGGGTAGTTTTAAATGACAAGCTAAACTTTAACTATCATGTGGATAATGTAATCCTTCGTTTAAATTATTCACTTCGAAGTTTTTATAACACTGATTGTGTGTTGCCTAGATCGGTTAAAGAGAAATTGGTTCATGCTTATATCATGCCTAGTATTCTACATTGTGTTGAACTATAAAGTGTCACAAATAAACAGAATATGAGGAGAATTCAGATGGAGTTTAATAGAGTAGAGAAATTTGTATCCACGAGTCATCGTGTTCATATAAGACCGTATATTATGCTTTTTTTGAGCTGTGGTTTTATAAAGCTGTTCGACTTTGTAGTCCTCAATTTCTTTTCAAATCGTTTAATGTTTCACATTCTACTCGTAATAAACAGCTTGTTATTCCAAAATAACCACATTCATGGGTCGTGCTTTTGTAGTGAGAGTAGCATGAATTTAAAATTTACACCCAAAGTATTTAAAGTGTTTTAAATTATGCCCTGACTTGCAAAAGGAACATTCTGCAATACTTTCCGACTGTCTAGTAAACTTTTATTTTCAATTAAATTATGTTATTTATTATTTACATACTGACTATTTTATATTTCTAGATTATATACCGATTAACTTCTAAATTAGTCTTATTTCATCGCGTGTTTAACAATATTTAATTTCTATTACGCAGATTAAATCTAACATTTGAATTGTTGCATATTGTAATTAACACATAATTGGCCGGATGGCTTTAAATCACAAGCCAAATAAATACGTAAATAAATAAAAATAATTTTTGTATTTGTTTTCAGATTTCGTCTTTCGGAGATATCATTTGTTTTAAAAGCCATTGCCACTCTTGTGATCTCGATGAAGAAAGCCCCCGCTTCCAAAGGTATAGTATTCACATTACCATTCAATTACCGTTCAATGTGTTTATCATTTTTTCCTTATTGAAGTTAATAAACCGGCGTGGGATCAATTAATTGGTCTCTATCCGTATTTGGTGGATTGTACCACAACAACTTCGCCGGAAGTGTCGCGCTCGTTGAGAGAAGCTTTATTACAGTACACGGATCTGTTGCAGCCACCAAAGTGTTTTGGCAACAATGACAATACGCCAGTAACCAACACCACCACAAGCACAGGTTATAGTACATCATCTAATGACATCCAAAAACAATCAAATGGACAAGAGTGAAAGAATTAGAAATGAAATTAGAATCTAACACACATACCACATACCATAACATTTTAAACAAAGAGACTCGTAATAGAGAAATAATCAAATTTAAGTTAAAGGGATTTTATTTCGAGAAAACGATAAAAATATTCAAAAGGGGGAAAAACCAAAAAAAAAAAAAAGAAGAACAACGTAGTTCATATATTACAACATTAAAAGCAAATCTTATTTGGTTGTATTTTGAAATTTACTTCCGGCTCAATTGTAGATCGTGAGTTAATGACTAAAGTTTTATAGCACGTCATAATTTCACTTCAACTGAATCGAAAGAGAATTTCAAAATAGGCCTATAATAATTTATATACATGCATACACATATATTTTACAGCGAAAAGAAACTGTTACGGTACTAAATAATGGAAACTTATTTGCGATTTAATTATTTATTATAACAACACTTTATTATATAATATTGACGGAATATTTAGAATATCTCAACCCAACGCATATTTGTTGACATTATTTTCTGTTTTTGAAGTGGTTTAAGCTCCTCATAAGTTTCCATTATTTTTACCCTCAGCTAAGGCCCCCAAAAACAATACTACTGAAGTGGAAAAAGTATGATAAACGTTTTTAAATACATTTACAATAACAGTGACGAAAACTAAACAATAATACTTATATTTTGAAATTTTACCTTTTAAACAATAAAAATCAAGTAATGAATCCAATAAAAAAAAATATTGAAAGCATTTTATTCAGAATAAAGTTTTTTTTCTTTTGATATTTTTTCTTTTCCAAATATATACGAAAAAGACAATTGCAGAACTAACTTTAAATTAATTAATTTTGTTGTTATGCATTAAGATTCCTTTACTATTACTATTATAATTATTGTATTTTATTTATACCCCAAGTATTGATAGTTAAAAACAAAATAACCTAATCCAAAAATGAATTATTTGTTTTTCTGTTATATGACATGTATCTTTAATCCTAAAGCATAGAAATTTGTATGTATTTAACTTCAATATTTCTTTTAGAAACTATTGGTAATATCTACAATATAAAACTACTACAATTATATACATGAACGTAATATTTAATAAATATTCTTAAAAATAAAAAATTAATCGACGAGAACAATTTAAAATTTACATACATACATGTTTTAAGGATGTCCAAAACCAGGCTAAATCTAAAACTTTGTAGTGAACGTTTTTATTGTAATAAAAAATAATATAAAATAAAGTATGGAAACCCAACCCCCAAAACCAACATTTTAAAACCTAACCAAAAAACTATTTTGTTATTTATTCGTTCAAGCAACTGATTAGGTGTTTGATTATTCTTTTCTGCAATGCAGGGTTGTCAGGTTCAATCAAGGCCCGAGGTAATATACAAAATTTACACAAAATTTTGCAAATAATTTTGAGTGGTTATTCCCACCACTTCTCGGACAATTCCATCAAAATTTAAATATTCGAATTGTCTACGAGTCAAGAGAAAGGGAAATTAAATTGGGAATATGATGATGCATAGGCCGGACACACACCTTGATATTTAAAATGAAAGAAATAGAAAATTTATCGATCTTAAGCATTTCCACCTTAGGTGCTACAAAATAGCATAGGAAATTAACACGTAGAAAGTAGTAACAGGACAGCGAAATGTTGAAAAAATGAATGTGGGATTGAAAGTGCAGCTCATACCACTGATTTAAGACTAATGAACATTCCCAGAGATCAGCGATCTTAATGGGAATACCTCATTTTATCTTATCTTTATCTTGCGGTGTTGCCGTCTACCATAAGGAATAGCAATATCGAGTTATAACGCCGACCTCATGATATTCATTGGGTGTTGGAATAAACGGCATAAGTGCCAACGTCACCCGCTATCTGGCCACCATTGCGATCTTTCTGGGTGACCGAAACTAACAGATGTTGTCTAAATTCACGCGGTTACTTTCCACTTCGTGGACTACGGAAATCATCAAAGCTCTTAACCACAGTTCAGCACCCTAAGATTCTTGGGTCGTCTTTGACAACCTCATTACTCTCTCGAAACATTCAACTTAAATAATGACAGGTGACTGTACGCGGGGTTGAACATGCTATCATGCGAACAATATTATCCTTCTTCTTAATACCGCTGCATACACACCCAACAAATTGTGTAATATATTATTGTTCACATGTCCATTCGAAAAGGCACTGCACCGGACCGGCGGAGTTCTTATCAAACATAAACTTGTAATAGCTAATTCTAAGAAGTAACTACCTAGGCGAACGAGAATTATCCAACTAACACCCGGTTTCAGTAACATACTGATTAGTTATTGTTTAAGGATAATACCCTAGACAAACGCCCCTTCAGCCACAAACGCCCCTTCACGGACGGAGATGCATATTTTCGCATTTCCTTATATCTGCTAATAGAACAATTTGGATGGAAAAAAACAAAAAGTCGGAAATTAATCATAGGGAATTTTTTAAATAACGAAAAACAACATGATCATCGCTTTAATGGAAAAAACTACATATTAATTTAAATTCTTAATATAAAATATTTTCGTTCGGAAAATATTTACAGAATTTCCTAAATATTTTGGATGTGGATTAGTAATTTGTAACTTATATGTGATGGCGTAGTAAAGTATTTTTCACTACGCTGATTTGTTGTGTAGACGCACAACAGACGACAAAGGCGATGACACCTAATTTACATACCACACGTTTATATACTATCGTTGTCCGGGTCAAGATATTAAAATCTTACTGGAAGATTTTGATACCAAAACAGGAAGGAAAGGCGTTCGGAAGTTCAGTCTTCCGTCTTTCGCCACGGTACATACGAGTAATATTGTGATAGCTGGTTGTACTGCGATAGAGGAGAAGCCCGAAAATTTTGCCAAAAGTTTAAAAGCAAAGTTTGTGGAACAAGGCAGTCCTGCTGTAATGACAGTGATAGGAATTTGGTCACAGATACGACTCACTGCCGACAGAGGAGAGAAAATTTCTATAGAATGATAGTTTCGCATGGCAGCACAAGTGAAGAAATCATATCAGTTACCAAAGATGACATATATTGCTTAGTATCGAGCTAAAATAATATCAGCAAAGCTGTATCGCGACTCACTGCCGACAGAGCTGTTTCAAACCGATAGAGATGCGCTGATAACATACCAGTTTCAGCTCCTAAATAGGATTTGGCTCAAGAAATGCCTGCTTCATGACTGAAATTGAAGTGTATTAAAACCAAACGAGGGGGACAACTTATCCTGTGATTTCTTTTGGAAATGATTGTAAGGTAAGCTGCAGTAAACACGGTTGGTACGATCTTCAACAAAAGCCATATTTTACTTACATACGCTGATGGTAGACATGATTAGTCGAAAATTATGAAATGTTACTGTGGTCCTCTCTAGCATCGGAAAGTTTACTGACGACAATCAGGAACAAATTTGGCAAACTGAATGATCTCAAGAGAAGAGTATTGCTTGCGAACAGAGGACATTATTGACTTAGCAAATAAAATCCAACTGTACCAGATGTTAGTTAGTTCTAACTGTCTTGTTGTGCAACGCTGTGTTATGACTAGACAAATATTCGACTTTTTGAAAGCTAAGATTGGGAACTATAATTATATTAGTCATAATTACATTACTGTTATTATAACCTGCTTTCGGGTCATTCGACTATCAGAAAAAATATTTATTTCAACAAGTTTTAACGGAATTTCTCACAATTTCGTAAAACCGTCGCTTAAGTATTTTTCTTACAGCTGGTACCAAAAACAAAAAAAAAACGTCAATATTCGAATTAACGGTTTTCTAATACTCTAACTCTTCGTCAAATAAAATTTCATTTAGCATTTCAACAATGTTTTCAGTTGGATGATGTAGTGGGCATTTGAGAATAAATGTTTCATGTACATGAATAAATTTTATCACATAATTTCAAAAGCTATCTGGTCTCATTTTATATTACGTTTGAGGTCAACACTCGCCTTAATGTAATTGGAGATCGAGGATACAGTGACCACGGTTTCGTTGAAGGATGAAGGAAACTATCTTTATCAAACCTTGGTAATACTAGTTGAACAATTAGAGCAGAAGATCGAAATCCCCTTTATGTACGGTAGATATCCAACATTATGATCGACTTATGATTGACTTTCTGAGTAAAATATACTTTCTGTGAAAAAAAAGTCCCGTAAATTAATCGTTAATCTTAAATTGATTGTCAAAATAATTTTTGTCGCTAGATGACTGAGGACAGCAGTGCATTCAAAAGCCGTCGCTCTGGTTACGCAAAAATATCTTCAACCGAAGTTGACATTAATCAAATGAAAGAAATGGTGGGACATTCATATAAAGCATTATAACTAGTGACGATTTATGAGATTGCATGTCAAACTAATGACAAAACCGAATAAACCACGTCAAAAACGATCAAAAGTGAAGATAATGTTATAGGATATTATATGATCGTTGAAAGGAGAGAGGACAGATTTGTGGAAAGAAAATTCTTGGGTTTTGCACGGGTAAAACTGAGCAAGCTGTCATTAGCTGTTGATACAGCTGCCTGAATTTGGTAACACTTCGAGCACCTACCGCCGAATTCTACTCGACCAAAACCTATCGCCATAACAAGTTTGCTCTCGGTCCTCTGGAAACAAATAAGATATCTTGTCGACTTTCATTAGCATTGCTCTACTTCTTAAGCTCAAAGTACTACCTTGAAGCACACTCCTGCACTTCCCCTTGAAATTGAACCGTATACTTATAGTGGAAGCTGAAAAGAAGATATCGTGGAACAACACCTATTTGAAAATGAAAGCGTTCATCTACCTACTCTTTTTGCAAATCATAAGAGCCGAAATACAAATCGTGATATTTCAAACAGGACGAGTTTTAATACAGAACGGAACCTTCAATTTAATACATGTAATCGACATTTAAACTTATGAACGAGAATTAAAACTTGCAAGTGAACATATTAATTTCAAAATAAAGAAAACCAACCCCTTAATGCCATTTCTCCAACTCGAGATAGAAGAGCTGACTAACATGATAACTCGAATTAAGCCCTTCAAGAAGTCTAAAAGATCAATCAACGAAATTGTCACCGCATGGAAAAGGATTGCAGGCTCACCAGACCGGACAGACTTTGATATTTTGGCAGATAAAATAAATGATAACTTACGACAGACGGAAAACCAAATTGTTATAAACAGATTCTTTGAACGAAAATTAAATGAA
>JAHXMU010021126.1:0-12349 GCA_019455685.1 Philornis downsi
AGGTAGCCCCATAGAAAATAATCGCATGGAGAGAGATCGGGGCTACGTGGGGGCCATTCAATATCCGCCCTTTTCGAAATGAGTTTTCCAGGAAAAACATTTTTCAGCAGCTCTATGGATACCCTAGCCGTATGACGTGTGGCCCCATCCTGTTGAAACCACATCCTCGAGGTATTGCCTTGAAGTTCTTGCAAAGCTGGCACCAAAAAGTCTGCTAGCATATTGCAATAATTGTTCGCTCTACCCGTCATTGCATGCCCTTTTTCGTCCTCAAAAAAGTATGGTCCAATAATACCGGTTGACGTTATCCCAGCCCACACGACAAGCTTAGGGCTGTGAAGTGGACGTTCATGCAAGCGTCGGGGATTAGTCTCGGACCAGAACCAACAATTTTGCTTGTTCACATGGCCATTAAGGTGAAAATTGGCCTCATCACTAAAAATCACGTTGTTGAACCGTTCTAGCATCAAATTGACAAAGTTAAATCGGTTATTGGCATCATCGGGTTTTACTTCTTGGACTATCTGAATCTTATAAGCCTTCAAATGCAAATTACGTTTCAAAATTCATCGTAAAGTTGTTCTTTTGATATCGAAAGACTGACTTCTCTTACGTGTTGACTGTTGCGGATTTCGCTGAACTGAAACACGAACACGCTCCACGATGTCGGCTGATCATGCAGAAACTGGGCGACCACGAACCGTAATTGGTACTGTTGAGCCGGTTGTTTCGAACATTCTGATCCATTTTCGCATCACATTGGCGCTTGGAACTTCACTTAAATCGTGTAAACCGTGTTCATGCCGATACAAACGTCGTGCAGTAATCACTGATTTATTGTTTTCGTAATACGCTCGGACACAAAATGCACGTTGCACTCCCGTGTACGGCTCCATGGCGACTAAATTTCCAGGAAGCGGCGCAGCGAACAACATATCCCCCCGCCACCCCGCGCCGCGCGTTACCGAGAAATTGAAGAATTAAATCGCCAACACTCATATAGCCCACCCTGTATAATTTTATAATAATTTTTTTCAAATACTTAAATATTTGCTTTATTTAAACCCAATGAATTTTTCCGTGCGGTTCATTTTGGAGGCCAAAGTATAAACTAAAGAATATGAATATGAATATGAATATGGGACAAAATAGCATCGCGCGACATTCGTGCAGTGTGTGAAGCATTCCTGGACAGACTCGATGCTGTTATCCGCGTGGCTACATCGAACAATAATAAATTTTTGCTATGTTTTTACAACATATTGCAGTTTCTAAGTACAAAACAAAAATCTGTAGATAACAGTAGTGTATCTTTATTTGCCAACCATATACAATACTATTCAAATTTTTATAGTAGGTGACTTTTTTTCAAATGATTTTATCATTTAAGCGATCTAATTTAAATTAGATGCCGCTTTTGTTCTTTATTTGCGAATTATGAAGGAGGTGCCCTATTATAAACATCGATTGGGTTAAAATTTTTAACGCAAAACATTTTACAAGATGCTGTCGAAGACAAGAATCCTCTGTTTTCAATTTTCATGTGTCCTTTCATCTTTTACACAATCTGTTTATTGAATGAAAGTTTTACTGCCTTTTTCTGAATAAAAAAAAAATCAGAAAACTGATGTAAAAAATAATCAATGACATCAGCAACGTTTTATGTTAGAAATTTGACGCTAAGATTCAGTTTTGTGAAATTGTTTATAAAAAGGTTACATGAAAATTAAAAAAAATAAATCGAAAGAAGATTCTTGTCTTATACAATATTTTGTAAAATTCTTTGCAATGTGAATTTGTACATCTGTACATTTGAATTTGGTCGATATCCATCCACTTTAAAGCACTTTCTGGCAATTTTTTAAAAAAGTTGAAAAGGAACATCTGATAATTTGAAATAGACCATTAAAATGTTCAGTTTGTCTACACTCCCCTAGTGTGATCTTGTGGTAAGGAGGTTATCTACTTCAACAATTTGTGCTGAGCTGTGTATTGTTGGAAAATATAAAAATGCATTTTAATTTTTAACAATAACAATACATTTGGTCTATCATTATATATGACAGCACAAACATAACATTCTCTACTTGAAAAGATCTCTAAATCACTGATTTGAACACTACAATTCCTAAACTCCTCTCCTCGTACGATAGGATTTAGGAGAATAAATAAACAAATCGGTAGTTGGGAATAAGATTAAATATATATTTTTTATGTCGAAAATTTATGATTTTATTTATTATACATAAATCTAAATTTAGAAATTCTACGAATAGTTTCAAATGCATAATGAGCGTTTCGCGCACTCTTGATGCCTTCGTGGTCATAGTAATTATTTAAAGTATATCGAAAAATTTCCTATACGAAAACTAAGTACAGAAATTTTTGATGTTTACTCTTATGTAGAAATTTGAATGGTAATTGCAAATCTTCGAGGATAAGTTAAGTTAACAAAACTCGCACTTGATTGAAAAAGAGACCGTTTTGAAATTTTTATGAATTATTGTGAACTTCACATAATATTTGCACTAAACAACAAAATATTTGTACGAAAAAGCGCTGTCAAAAAATTGAGCTTTGGTCTAAACAAATGTCTTCTAATTCGCCTATTAAAGACAACTAAAAGATATCGTAAAAAATATCGTGTTTTATTATAAAGAAAAAAAAAATTATGAACTGTTGTTTGTAGTATTTCTTACATAAAAAATTCAATTTTAAGTTTCTGAAGTTTTATAATATTATATTCGGAATAGTGTATGAAGTTTCTGTTAAACGCCATATAATATTCGTGAAATTTTGAAGAAGTTGTTATCTGAAGCCTTCGTGTCAAATGTCCAGCTTTTTAAATTTAGCGTTTTCAGGTTTTATAAAATATTCCATTTGCGTTTTTTAAGAAGTACATCTATTGGATATTTAACCTGGAAATAGAGCGGCCTCTACTGTTTTCCTTCCTTCTGCTTGTTAGATTTTCAAATTTGTTTTTTCCCTTCCTCATTTTCTCCACTTTTCCCTGAAAGCGTGTTGCTTGGATCACTTTCAAATTAAGCACAATTCTGCTGCACAAGCCCTGTATAAATCCACTCGAAAGCTACACATTTTTTTTACACATCACATTTATGAAATACGTAACTCAACTTTTTTTGGATTATAGGCTCGGACCACTATCAAAATTACGGGCGCATATAAAATGACTGTCGAGTGGACGATAGAAGCTCAACTCAAAACCCTGCTACGACCTAAATAAAAAAAGACGGGTACCTTCATCCTTAATTACGCTTTACTTTATATTTGATTTATGGGCATTGTTCAGGGTCACAAACATCATTTGGACTACTGTGAATAACCTATCATTTAGCTTTAATTCAAAAAAAAAAAAAAATATTATAGATAAACAAATACGCTTACAAGGCCCCCAGATATTATTGGCTCTTCATTGAATTTCTAACATTTTTGGACGAAGGAAGTAACCATGCAACTTCATACGCTTTTTAATGGCGCTGCTCTAATTGGTAGTATTTGAAAAATACTACAAATATATTTCAGTATGTACTTGGTTGGAAAAATGAGAGAAAAGAACTGAGTGGATATACAGACAAACCTATTTACCCTCCTTCGATCCAGGCTTTTAATGGTCTTGTTTTGAAGTATCGCCCGTACAAAATTTTAAATTAAACAATCTAAAACGGTTACCTGCCAAGGTTATAAAAAGTATAATAACACTGTGAGGCAAATTAAGGGTGACTACCACACATCGGAATCAATCAATATAGAATACACAGCTTTTTTGACCCAGAAACCAAATATAGTTTCCGAATCCATCAACATCAGAATTTAAAGAGAGTCGTCACTGATGTTGAGAAAATATTCTCCTACAGAATTTGATTCCGCTGGCAGTGATATTAAATTCGATTTAATTGAAAACATTGAAATTAAAATAGATGAATTCATGGAATTGCCTTAGAAGATATCTCGACAATAATGGAATAAAATGCATAAATATACTCACTCAACCTGCATATTAAAATTGCACGGCTTTCATAGATATGAAGATATTTTCCGCTCAGCTGCCTGCCTATTCGATTCATTAATATAGTGGAAGATGAATGACGCGTTCATTGTAATACAGGGTGTCCATGGGTAGGGTGTACTACTTTGTTTTGCCGCCATTTTGGTAAACATTAGTCAGTTCATATTTTGCTGTCGTGAAGTAGAGACGTGGCAAAATTAATCGTTAAAACATTTTATCAAAATCGATCATCGATTTCTGTAACGATGAGAAAGTTATGTGAAATTTTTTGGTGAAACAACGTGCCAACAAGGCTCACTATTTATCGTGTAGTGAAAGAGTTTGAAGAAAGAGGGTCTATAGTTGACAGGGTCAAGCATGGACCACAACGTACTGCAAGATCGACTGAAAACATTACTACTGCTCAAGAAAATGTTCAAAACAATCCATCAACATCAATTCGACGCCGTGCTCAGGAGCTTGGTCTTCAAAGAACAACTTTGGCCACAATTTTGCACATGGACTTGCATTTGTTTCCATTTAAGATTCAGTTGACACAAGAGCTTCATCCACAAGACCATTTACGTCACCGTACATTTGCCAACATGGAATATTTTCATGGAATAATCATAGTGAGTGACGAGACACATTTTCATTTGAATGGATATGTGAATAAACAGAATAGTCGATTCTGGGCAATGGAAAACCCTCAAATTATTCATCAGTCACCTTTGAACTCATTAAAAGTGACAGTCTGGTGTGCAATTTGGTCAGGAGGAATCATTGGGCTCTACTTCTTTGAAATTGAAAACGGCGTAACGATAACTGTCAGTGGGGAGCGATATCGTGATATGATTGAAAACTTTTTAACGCCACGACTGAAAGTATGCAGTATGCTTGATTAACATGTGGCATCAATAAGACAGTGCCACATCCCATACAGCCAGGATTACAATGGAATTACTGCGAGACCTCTTTCCACAACAAGTTATTTCAAGAAATGGTGATGTTTATTGTAATCCACGGTCGCCTGATTTGACTGCTCCGGACTTCTTTTTGTGGGGTTATCTGAAAAGCAGGGTTTATGTTAACATACCAGAAGCGCTTGAGCCACTCAAGCAAAATATTCATGATTAAATTAATGAAATACCGAGTGAAATATGTGAGAATGTAATGAAAAACGTGCTCAGAAGGGGTCGCATTTGTGAGGCTAGCAGAGGCGGACATTTATGTAAAATTGTCTTCTATACATAATTGTCGACAATAAATAAAACATTTATCAATATAAGATCCATTCTCTTTCATTTAATCAAAAATTATAAACAAACAAATTAGTATACTCGTACCTTCCCGGCGGACACCCTGCACATATATGAATTATGAAAGAATGAATTTTAAAGCTATATAAGATGTCTTAGATAGTCCTTTGTACTATAAGTTTTTAACTAATACTTTACACGATTTGGTCTTATATACATTATCCACACTTCCCCATATTAAGATATTGCAATACTGCAAGGGGGCGGTATGTTAATATACCTATAGAAACTAAATATATAAGTATTCTAATTCCTATAACCAATTCTATAGAAAAAAGTTTTCACCTCAGCATTCTAGCAGTGACCTCCTCGGATGTGCAATAAAGATTTTTAAACACAATTTCTGGTTGCTACCCCCGCATATACAGGCATCCTATATCAAACAATGTTTCAGTAAAAAAATTGTAATAGCATTCGGACAGTTATTGTCTCAATATCGCAAATACATTTATATCATATATTTGTATATTGAAGATCGGAAATGTCCTTCAAAGTTGTATAATGAATTTCATTCAAGCCTTGACTCATAACTAACACAGTATTTTGTTAGTAAGAAGGTTTCAATGACACGAAAGTTTTATAGAACATTACTATCAATGTTCGAAAAATTAAGGTTGTCATTTCTGTGACATGTAGAATCCATTGGCTCGTGACTTAACTCGTGGTTCCTAAATTTGCAGGCTTTATAATGAACGGGGACAATATTCGTTACAGACTACTTACACAATCTTCGATTCATTTCATTTTGCTTTTTAAAGTTCTACTGATTTACATTCAAAATCCATCTTTTTAAGCCTTTCTTCGAATAAAAACAAGAAGATAATGAATTCTTTATACATATTTTAATCTACTTTAAAGCACAATTTTATTATAAATTCTAAGAAATATACACAATTTTAAAATAGCAAGGCATAGTAATGTAAGTCTTTGAGAAAATCACATAATGGGAAAAAAGAGAACAGAGATGATTTTAACAAATTAATTCTACTGACTTTTATTCCAATAGAGAAAAAAATCTCACTTGACTAGTAAATCTTACAATTAAATATTTAGCAAAACCGTCGCAGGTGTTTACGGAATTTCTTAAAGGGGAAACCGATCCAAAAAATCGTTGATACCTTCACAAGGTACGCGACGTAAGCGTTGATCTCTTGTAGCACGCAAATCCTGCAAATAGGCTCCCCATCGTCTGGAACGACTGGGTATGCGGAGTAGGTGTTTGACGGTGAATGACATCGGTTCGGATATTCCTTCATGAGCGGCTTCGTTGGGTGGAGGTTCGGCAGCATCAACAGGCGGCGTAGTTTCAGTGGCGATCGCTGCGCCTTCGCTGATGCAGCTGACGTCTTCTGTGTCGGGATTCATT
The DNA here is from genome assembly GCA_019455685.1 of Philornis downsi. Classification (NCBI taxonomy): domain Eukaryota; kingdom Metazoa; phylum Arthropoda; class Insecta; order Diptera; family Muscidae; genus Philornis; species Philornis downsi. The sequence goes on from JAHXMU010021126.1 coordinate 6,692, forward strand.
TATAATATTGATTTTTTGAAATATTTTTGTAAATTTCGGAAAACGACAGTTGGCTTTCCTGTAAGGCAGTTGTATTGTAACTGATGTTGTATGGAGAAGTTCGTCTAAGTTTTATAGAAAGGATAAAGGGGCGGAGTCAGGTAGTTGGTCGTTCTTTTTTGCACTTACCTGCGTATTGTGCAGGATTAAGCATCGAAGCAAATTTCCAACTGTCATTGAACCAGGTATAAAACATATTTAGTGAATTTTATTGCCGTGCTTAATGTTAGAAATTCCACCGAATGGTTGTAGATGTGTAACTGCCCAATGCGTCATATGCAAACTTATTTTTCATTGCATTGTTCCCGTTCATTGCTTTGGCCTGTAAATTTAGGACCTGCGAGATGTATACGTCATTTGTGGACTGTTTTAGGCTAAAATTAAGTAATGTATTATAAATTACGTGTGTGTGCTTACAAAGAAAAACTACATAACTTCTAATTTATTGCTTTGAGATACTAAGTATTTTTCAAGAAATCCCTTTTACGAAAATCTATTATAACTTTCGAAGTATAAAGAATTTTAAAACAGCCTTTAGACGACAGAATAAATCTGAAGAACTTGAATAATAATAGCAAAATATATATTCTCGCTTATACAAATATTTACAAACATTACCTGATTTTTAGGAGATCCCTCTTTTGGAAAAATGCTGCAACTAGTGAATTTTACGAAATTTGGGCCGATGATTTGAATCATGTGTCTAACTAGGAACAAAAAAAAAAAATGGTAAATAAACTCGACTTAAGTCGTTTTTCCTTGTGACCATGGATGTAGAAGAATGCATCTGACATTACTTATTTGTGGGGTTCAGATATAGAAAATAGCATTGAATATTTCGGAATTCGTATTGCGCGATGTGTGTTTTCCGCTATTGCAGACTTGAACCCCAGCAGAAATAGTAGACATTTTCTTCTAACACAAATAGATGATCAAAGAATAATGTTTGGGCTGTTTCCTGTTTTTTTGTTAATTGTTTTTGTATTCCCAAGTCATCCCTCAATGTCATCTTTTAAATGCATTTTTTTTTTTTTTTGTATTGTACTCTGTCCTCACTGGCATGTTGAATTCCTAATATAATGTCAGTTGAGCCTTGTTCTTAATTGTTAACGTCAAAACGCTTAGGAAATTTTATTATGTAAATTGAATTGCCATTTTTGCAAATAAAAGCGGCACTTGGCAAGTAATATCGAAGCCAACCGGACTTATAATTTCTGTCGAATCGAATTCGCCATTTAAATAGTCTCCTACCATCCTTTTAATTTGATCTATAAATCAATAGATTTACATTTTGGCGCCAGAGCAGGGACTATTTAATTAACGTGATTGATACTAAGCCGTAGCTTGTTGTACGTGAGTCGTAAAATTTCACGAAAGGTGCTCTGATTTTTATAAACTTAAAAAATATATATATATCGCACCCTAAATACAAAAGGGGCACAACTCAAAAGTTGTCAAAATCTACTTTTTCCCATAAACTGATTAAAAATTTCCGCCTCATCACTATCTTCTTTAACTGGAAAAATGCCGTTATGTCTATTTTTATGTCAAGTGTGTTGCTTCTGCACGATCAACTAAAGAGAATTATTTTTAGTTGCGTTTACGTGCTCAAGAACGACTGATTACTTTTATTACACATAAAGAGTTTTTTTTTCGAGTTCTGCCTCTATCACTGTAAATAGTGATAAATTTCGTAGTATATTATTTTGCATTGTGCGTCTTTTGTTGTAAAAAGTGAGTTCAATTAACAGTATTATTTATTTATGTGCCTTCTTTGATTCAGATTTCAAATTCAAATTCAGATTCAAATTTCAGTTAAAGAGTCATAAATCAAAATTTTGTTTTATTTTCGCAAACATAATATAAAATTGAAAAAAATATAGCAGAACCTTCTTCAATATTGCATTTTTTCATAATGGAACAATATTTTCTTTAAATATTGCAACCATTTTTACATAAACGGTTTTTTGCCTCTACTGAATAATAGAGAATTCTGAGTTGTGCCCCTTTTGTATTTAGGGTGCGATATACTGCGAAATTTATAATTATGAAAATTATAAAAACATCATAGTGATAAACAATCATAAACTCAAACACAACAACTCACGATCAAAAACTAGTTGTTATCAATAAATTGATTGCTGCCCAGAACAACTCTATTAGATGTCTTGCTACAATTGCCTTGTGTGCTAACAGAAAAGACAGGAAAGTGGAAGCAACAACGACGACAATAGCAACAACAATAGCAGCCAGGTATTCAAGTGCCAATAAATCTGTGCAAGAATTTGTTAAAATTCGATTAGCTGAAATTGAAAATTTGTTACATTTTTACTGCTGCACATAGAGTTATTCGTTCTTTCTGCTTTGACATACACACATCTACATATGTACAGTGATGTGAAAAATAATAAGGACACTAGTGTCAAACTATAACATTTGCTCAGAAAATAAGTAAAAAGAGAAATTGCTAAAAATAACTGTACTTATTTTTAGGTAATATATTACAACAACGAGTTCCATTGTTTTTTAAAATTGTTTTCTTATTTTAAATGTTTTCAATAAATTAAACTTAAAATACAAATTCACCCTTTAAAAACAAATAAGGTTACTTCGAGTTTTCACAATTAATACTGTTCTAATATTGTATTCCAGTGGCTGAAATTTGGTGAAGCTTCTATGTTTTTTGAAACTGCTAGGCATCGACGGGGCATAGAGTCAACAAGGTTTTAACAGGCTGAAATCGGTGTATCATTCCACGCAGCCTGAATTAATTCCCATAACTGATCGCAATTCGTAGGACCCTTTACTCTAATTAAAGTTTTCACAATATTCCACAAATTTTCGACCGGATTTAGATCGGGAGACTGCGCAGGCCATTCTAATAAATTTATCTTGTTATTGCTAAACCACGTCTTGGTGCACTTTGCGTATGTTTGGGGTCATTGTCCTATTGGAACACCCATCGCAGTGGCATATTTTCTTCGGCATAAGGAAGCATTCAATTTTGTAGAATGTCAACATAATCTGTTGCTTTCATAATGCCCTGTATACGAGACAGTGGCCTAACACCATAATAGGAAAATGATCCCCAAATAATGAAAATACCACCGCCGTGCTTTACCGTCTTAAGAGTGTATTTTGGGTTGTATTCCGTATTAATTGGTCTTCTTACAGTATGAAGATTCCTATCTGAATTAAATAAATTAATTTTTTTTTCTTATCCGACCATAGAATATTTCTTCATTTTTCTTAAGGCCAGCAGAGTGAACTTCAGCAAATTTTGGCCTTTGTTATACGTTCTTCTTCGAAAACATTGGTACTTTTGAAGTACTATGAGCTTTAAGTTTCTCTTTAATAAGTGTTTTTCGAATTGTTGATGTGTCAATTTCTATGTTTAAATCATTTTTTACCTGTTTCGATGAGATAAATGGATTCTTTTTTACACATCGAATGATTCCACGTTTAACTATAGGTGTAATCTTTGGTTTTCTACGACGTGTTTCTCTTACCGGAATCCATTTGACTGCATTTTCAACCATTGTTTTTGAAATTCGAGGCAATGTTGGAAATTTTCTATAAGAATTTCCATCTTTATGCAAGTTTTTAATAGTTTTTCTTAGTTGTAGGTCACAGTGCTTAGATTTTCCCATTTTCTCTAAAAACTACAAAATTTTGCTGTGCTTAAGTTTGAACTGAATTTAAAGTTTCACTAAAATCACTCTTCTTACCTTTTGTGCACAAAAAATAACTTTTAAAAGTTTTGATATTATTTTATTTTAGTTAATCGACAAACTGTCCTTATTAATTCGCACAACCAAAACGAACTGATCTCTGCTCAATAAACTTTTTTTAAATGTATACAAATCCTAAGAATCTTTGTAACGGAACTTGTTTCTGTAATATATTAGCTGAAAATTATTACAGTTATTTATGAGCAATTCTCTCATTTTACTTATTTTCTGATCAAATATTATGGTTGAACATATGGTTATTATTTTTCACATCACTGTATATACATAAAAGTGCCCGGTGAAGTGAAAAAACAATAGTGTATTATTCATATAAATTTATTGTACGTATAAAAGTTTTGAAAATATTTTGGTCGTTAACACTCGCACTATTTCGTTGATCTTATACGGGACTTTTCCACTATTTATTTGCTCTCTGGTCCGCGACGTCACTAGTGAAATCAATTTCAACCCCTAAAATTAGAAGTAGAGTGAAAAATTATAAATTTTTGAGTAAATAAATTTATAAATATAAATAAATTTTTTCTTACCTTTTCAATTTTCCGTTGCTTCTCCGTGTGTGATTGTTTGGTTATCCAAAAGTGTTGCACAAACACGTGTCAGTGATTATCTTCAACAACTCTGGCTTGTTTGTTTACATTTTTTTTTTTTTTTTTATTAACATCACTCAAACACTGAACCCACCCAACACACAGTAAGGGTACTCACATCAAACGGTTAAAGTGATAACGGTTATTATCGAAATTAAAATCAAATTAATTTGTTTTAACTATCAATTTTCCGAAGTACCTGTCAATTAAAGCAGAGAAAATTATAAAAATTCTTACATAAAATATTTTTTTGAATTTTTTAATAAAATTCAAATTTTTTATATTAAATTCGTTGAGCGTATTTACCTCCGACGGTGTACATCAAATTTCTATTCAAGAAATACAACCGCAATCCGTAATAAAAAAATTTTAAACGTTTTCATTTTCTCCCCAGAGGCCCAGCACTGTAGCAGTTACAACGCAACAAAAGGATACGGTTATAGCCAATATAAATCGCATAAAACGGTGAATAAAGAAAAAAAAAAAACGATTTCGACAAACTCTCGCGAATTGGAATGTCGCCTGAATATACTCAATTCGTATACCGAACAGGCAATGGTTTTTCAATCTGAAATCGATATTTTAGACCCCTCGAATAGTAGCAGAGCTGAGTTAGAGGACTTGTACGGTTCTACCAAAGGTCTTCTAATCGCAAAATTGGGAATTAATGGTCGCAGACTAATTCGCAGCAGGGGCAAACAAATAAATGCATTTTTTGCAGATCGTTTTAACACTAAGTTTTTGCGCACCTTTCTTTCGCTGCTATTCCTGTTCAGCCGAGATTCGATTTTATTAAATCTGTTCCAGTTTGTATAAATTGCTTGAGAAAAGGACATATAGCATCAAGTTGCAAAGTTTCAAAATGTCGCGTATGCAGTCGCTCGCACCATTCTTTGTTGCATTTATATACGACCGAAACGCAGGATTTAATCTTTCGAAATGGTTTTCAAATTCAAGATCCAGTGAATCTGAATTGAATAAAACGATAAAAATGAGTAATGATGCAACTAAGGCTCTAGGAACATTTTGGTTTCCTAAGGACGACACTTTCAATAATGTACAATAATTTTATGAAAGAGTACGTTAATTTGGGCCATATGACACTAGTTGTTGAGAACGTAAAAGAATCTCCTCACTATTTTATACCACATCAGTGTGTTTTGAGACCGCAGAGTTCTCCTACAAAACCCCAGCAAATCTTTGACGCACCTCTCTTTAAACGATCTATTTTCCTATGTATAAGTACAGGGTTGCCCATATTCGACGGACCCATCTGGCAA
>JAHXMU010021132.1:0-23637 GCA_019455685.1 Philornis downsi
AACATGAATCGAATTTACTCTTTGTAGGATTCTTATTTAACACATATCTTTTGTCCCCAAAAATTTGCATATGCATAACTGAGGGTTTTTAAAGCTTATACGTTTGTTCACCGTTAGATTTTGCTTCCGCCCAAAATGATAGCGGCGACCCGACTTATTTCATCATACCCTGCGTGCCGTTTGTTGTGGCGTGTGAGTGCCGTTTTATGCCATGTTGTTCTAGAAACAAATTGAATTTCCGGTTACAATATTCGCGGCCGTTATTCGATAGGATTGCTTTAATTTTTCGGACTGTAAATGTTTCTGCAAGGAAGGAAGGAAGGATGTAAATGAACCTTTGTGTAAGACGGACGTGTTTTTTAGTCGTTCCTGGGATAAATCACTCACTTAAGTCTAAACATTGGGAACGCCTTACTAATTACGGATATATAGGATATCGGTACAAGGCGTATCTTTGGATATTGATACTATCTTTGGATCAACGATTGCCGAATATCGGTGCGCAGCACAATTTGGATTGCAGCTGATGGTAATATTTGTCTGGGATCGGTTTTATTTACATTATTTCCTAGCACAACAACTTCAAATATTTGTTGTGATGCGGGGAACCAATTGGCTCTGAGAGGTGAGTGAATGACCACTCAAAACTCTGGAGATAGGAGATTGAGCGTAAACGGCAGAAACGCTTATATAATTGTTAACTCTCAAGAGAGCGTCAGAGCGAATCCTAATAAGCGCCACGAAAGTTAGTATCTGACTGCGCGACCAGTAACAAGAGCATCCTCTTGTTCACCCGTACTAAACACTTAGATTGAAGCGGAGATTATTCGTTCCTTACACGTGTCAGTGAGAAACAGCTTACACCTACATGGTAACAATAACGAACAGTTGAACAGAATAGACGGAAGCGTGAGTGTGAGTTAAAATACAGAACCGCACTCTCCTCTCACTTTGGTGTGTAATACCATACAAGCACGAACGTCAGCCATAGAACACAGCGGCAGCAACGCGTTGGTGGAAACCAACGTAACGAGGGCTATCAAACAAGGCGGTAACAGAACGGTACAGACGGGCATGGATCGCTATGTCACTAGCAAACGGAAAACAAGTCCGGCCAGTGGGAACAGGCGAAAGCAAACTAAAAATAGTATATTTGGCCAGCCAACTGTGGAGGATAGCACCAGTAACAGTAAGTTTGCCATTTTAAGCGTTGATGATGTACCTAGTACATCGGAAAATGCAAGGACATCAATAGCGAAACCTCCGCCTATCTATTTGCGTGAGGTTGCTAAAATCGCAAAGTTGGTCGAAAAGGATATGTTCCACATTGTTTCATTGCGACGAGGAAACATTTCTGAAACCAAAATTCAGCTATATGATGCTATTAGTTTTAGAAAAATAACGGAATTATTGCTGAAGAGGTAAAGGGAGAGCTGTTCAGAAACAGGGTTTTGAGGTTCATTCAGTAACAAACATATTCAATAGGGATAAAGTTTCTCAACCTGTGTTTAAGCGAGGTGCATCCAATTTATAACTTGAGATATCTGCTTTACAGGAAAATATCTGTTGAGGAGCCCATCAAAAGGGTAGGGCCAGTACAATGCCAGAACTGTCAGAAATACGGTCACATAAAATGTTACTGCAAACAACCCATGGTTTGCGTTGTCTGTGGTGACTTGCACCTGTCTTCCGCGTGTAAGGTCAGGACTCAGGCGGAAAAGAAATGCAATGACTGTGGCGGGAATTACATGGCGAACTACAGAGGATGACCGGTATAAAAATCGCGTAAAAAACGATTGAATGATAGAGTGCAGTTGCTTAGGAATCCAGCAGGCTCAAGGGGCACTGGCGTTCTTAGTAGATGCTGGCTTAAACACGACGCAATGGAAGGTTTCGCGTCAAACTACCTCCAAGCGACATCTATTAGAATTCAGAACCAAAGTGGTCCGCTGACAATATCAGCTATATATTCCCCACTGCGATTCATGGTAACAACGGAATAATTTCTGCAGTTCTTCAATTCCCTTGGTCACAGATTGCTAGCGGGGGGTGACTATAATGCAAAACATACGCGCATTGGGGCTCCCGATTAATCTCCCCTAAGGGTAGGCAATTGTACAACTGCTTAATGTTACGGAATGAAAAATTGGATTTCATCTCGCCTGGACAACCAACCTATTGGCCATCGGACCGAAATAAATTACCAGATCTAATAGATTTTTGCATTTCAAGAGGTTTCAATAGAGCAAGTATATCAGGGCAAACTAGCTTAGAATTATCATCTGATCATTCTCCAGTTATTATATCTTTGTTCGAAACCACAGTGAAAGTGGAAGGGCCAGTAAAACAAATTTCGTATAGAATAAATTGGCTTTCGTACAAGAAATATATAAGTAGTCGCATTAACGTGAACTGTCATCTCGAAAATTAGGCGGACATCGATAATATACTTAACAATTCTGCACCACTCTGAAAAAATCTGCCTAAAACGCCACGCCTCCTGAGGCGCCAACGAGGACATTCAAACGGGCATACATAAATTCGGAAATAGAGGAATTACTAGCCAATAAAAGGAGACGTAGAAGATAATGGCAGGAAATAAGATCGCCAAACTCAAAACTTAGACTGGGGGCAGCAGTAGCTAAATTAAAGTCCCCACTGGAAAAAGCAGATGTACGGAACACCTTACGACTTAATTTACTTAATTACACCGAAAATGCTCTTAGAATTGTCCTTTATTGCATTAGAACATCTGGTGAAAATATTCGATACAATTACTGACATAGGATATTTCCCACAAGCACAGAAAAATTTGGCCATAACTATAGTATTGAAACTAGGGAAGGATAAAACTTTACTTTCCTCCTACACACCAATAAGCCTACTTTCGGGTATTTCCAAACTATTCGAAAAAATCGTTCTGCTTAACTTAAGACCAAACTTTTTCTCTTATCGAATAATATAAGGAAAGGCACAACACAATAAAACAAGCTAATCGTTTGACCAGCACAATAAGGCATTCATTTGATGCAGGGAATACTGCTGTACCGTATTTCTAGACGTTTCTCAAGCTTTCGATAATTAAAAAGCATCTGCAGGGAAATATGCACACATTTATTCAATCATACCTGTAGTATGTAAGTATGATGGCTACTATACGGATAATTACCCTATATTGGCAGGCGTTCCTTAAGGGAGTCTCTTTAGCCCTTTATTATATCTTATCTTTACAGGTGATATTCCGGTTGAGCCTAGAATCCTCACATCAACTTTCGCAGACGACACTGCAATAATGTGCTGTCACAAGGACCAAAACCGGACAGAAATACCCTCCAAATTCATCTCAAACGCGTTGAGAAGTGGCTCATTGACTGGAGAATAAGAATAAACGAAAGTAAATGTAGACAAGTAACATTCACACTAGACCACAACACGTGCCCAGGCTCTCAGGCTCAATAATATCGTCATTCCTCAGAGCTCAGACGCTATCTACCTAGGCGTCCATCTAGACAGAAGAGTAACCTGGAAAAAGCACATCGAGACTAAAAAGATGCAGATAAACTTGAAAATTAGGCAACATCACTGGCTGCTTAATAAGCACCCTGGAGTTAGCCTAAACTGTAAGGTATTGATCTACTCGGGATCTAATTGATCTAATTAAATCCATATGGTGTTACGGTGCTCAACTCTGGAGCAGAGCCAGCCGCAGCAACGTGGATAAAATCCAAAAGGTACAATCAAAGATGTTACGAGACATTACGGGAGCTCTTTGGTACATGAGGAACTCTAATATACATAGGGACTTGAATATACCACATGTGAAAGAGGAGATAAGAAAGATCAAAGCAAAACATATGACCAGAATAGAACATCACCGTAATGTTCTAGCTAGAAATCTTGTTTACCCTTCGGCACCTTCCAGACTCCGGAGAAGTGATTTTGCAGTCCCATAGATGGGAAAAAGAACATGACTCCTGCCGAAAATGCATTGTCTTCTAATATCTCAACACCGCAATGCTTTGACATAATCCACCTGAGACCACGTGTTGGGGCCCTGGCCTCGTCACTCACGTAATCCGTACTTACGTAGCCCACATTACGAAGAGTAATACATGAGTTTTCGGCATTACGCCTGGAGACTCACCGCTCATGTATTCCGGGCCTTGGCCTCTTTTCTCACGTAGTTTAAATCTGTGATGAGGGTCATGTGCGTAACTTAAACCCCCCGGGGTTAATAAAACTGTGAGATCATTTGTACGAACATTGCCCTGAACTACACCATTAGAGCTGCTAATTCAAAAGCTGCCGTGAGCTTTTGTATATCAAACTAATCCCTGTCGATCTCAGAGGACCGTATAAGCAGAAAAAAATTCAGTAAAAAAAAAACATAGCGGGAAATAGACATACTCATCGACAATTAGATCTAAGATTCAACTACTTATTGTTAGGCTCACAACGTGAGCGATTCAATAAAACAAATAAAGCAGAAAGAAATATTTCTGCTCTAGTTTTGAATTTTTGAAATACTGCGAACATTTCCAATTTGTTTTTAAAAATCTAATCTTTGCATAATCGGGACTTGTAATTAATAAATGTGATAGAGTATTTTGCACCTAAGTTGGATGGACACCACATCGGAACTTGCACGCGTTTGTTTCTGACTTACACAAACTTCACTTTTTCAAGATATTTACTTTATAGAAAATTCTGTAAGATTTTTTTATAAAATTTTGCTAGGTTTTCCCTTTTATAAAATTTGTTAAGAACTTCTTGTATGGAAGTTGCCCCTAATTTATTTTAATAGAAAGGGCAGAAATTTTTTAAGCAGACAATTTTCAAAGACTTCATTTTGTTAAGGGAGTTTCAAGGTTTTCTGTTATCGGAAATTTGTTCGGATTTTCTTTATAGTTTGTCAGAATTTTCTTTTACAAAAAATTTCTGAAGACTATATGCTGGCTATATTTTTTTACAAGTTAATGTCCACAATCGTTGAGAACGAATTATAATAATATTTATTTACTTGATCAACGCTAACATGATGTTCCCTACAGAATGCTCCAATTTTCCTTTACTTTACTACTTTAAACATTCTTACTCGCTGTACATGTCCTTTGCCGTCAAAACCCCAACGGAGATAATATCAGAAATATCCAGCAGGGGCAACTTTTACTTCATAGCATATCATTCGCACAACATCGCCAACTTTTGCAGACAGACTCCATGAAATACTGCAAAGCAAATTGCACTACGAGCAATGACAAATAGTGACAGTTACGTTTTTGCTGCAAGCGAAAGCATGCGATGGAGCTGTATGTGTGCGTGTGCGCGTTTCAGCCTTTGGCTGCGTTTACTTTTATATGGGTGTCAATATTTTAGTATTGGAAAATGGATTCTTATAAAGTTTTTTCCGCAGAGCATTAAGAAATTACGAAGGAAAACCATTATTATGTTTTTAAAACCACCACTGCCACAGCAACAATATTTGAACAAGGTTTTACAAGGATATTGCCACTGCTTCCGACGAAAGTGAGATACAAAAGATGTGTGTGTGTGTGAGATGTCGCGTCTCATGTTCTACAGCAAAGCAACAACAAGTCAATAAAGTATTGGGATTTTAGATTGTATTACCTTCCATTTTACATTGCAGTTTCATAATATTTATTGTCGGGTGATGCTTTTCAATACTTTCAGGACTTTCTCATCCTTGCTCTATCTCTCTCTTTTCCAAACGACATCCCTTCTGGTGGTTTTAAACGTATTGTGGATGGCAAATAATAGCGTACATCGTTTGTATCTGCATTCAGTTCTGGGCACATGAACATGTGTCTGCATGTGTATACATTTACGTCTCTTTAGCGATTGTATTATTTGCTAAATATATCTCACGGTATTTGGAAGGTATTCTATGTGTTTATGTGTTTGTGCTGTTGCATTATTATCGAATATTTTGTAATTCGATTCGACAAAGAGGATAACGAATTAATGTCTTAGATATCTGTCCTGCAGGTTTTTTCTACGTGGGAGAATTCGCTTACATGACTTTATGGCATACTTTTGCACACAATGAGAAAGCCTTTGGGGATGGTTTCGTAAATTATATTGTTTATACATTTAATTTTTTTCAGAAAGACTTTCAAAGGGAAACTAATTACAAAACAAAAATGTCTTATGTATTGCTTCCAAATAAAAGTCCTTAAAGGTGTTATCTGTATATTAATTTATGTAATGGCAAAAACAAAAGCAGGGGCAAGAGCAGGACATATATCAAGAGCAGAAGCACACCTCAGAGAAAGAACTAGGAACTAGAACTAGAAGACAAACGCATTTGTTACAGATATTTAAAAAACTAAATTATTTAGAAAAATATTGAAAAACAATCTTTCTTAAGAACCTTATTGGAAACCGCCTCTACAGGGTAGTCAGCACATAAAAGGTCCTAGACAATTTTGTGAAAGGAAGTTGCAAAAGAAAATGTCTTACAAAAAATGACAACCAAATCGAATCAACCTAATCAATATGATAACATCAGAAACATCATAATTTTGGTAATATTATATAACTTATCTGAAATAGTATAGAAATTTTTTTGATAAGATAATCAAGCAATTTTTTGAAAACTTTACTATAACAGAACAAAAATTGGGCAACATTTTCCAAGGGAAAAAAAGTGTGCCAAAAAAAAATGTTGAAAAAACAATTTTATTAATAAAATATCTCACAAATTTTCGGTGTGAAAAATGTTTGGATTTTTCTATTTTAGAAAAGTTTACAAACATTTTGTTTGTAGAGTTTAAATACAGGATAATCTTTGAATTTTTTCTTGATAAATAAATAACATTATTGTTTTTAGTCTTTTTTTCTTCTTTCAAAGAAAATTTTCAATGGTCTATTCATTCATTCATTCATTCTATTCATATTCATTGGAAGGAAATGAATATTGGAAAGATTTTCTATAAAAGGCAACTTTAAATATTCTCATTTTTCTTCTCCTGTAAGAAAATTTGCGGGAAATTGTCAATAATCAATGAATTCTTAGAAACTCCTTGGAAAGAAATGAAAATATTGAAAAGATTTTCAAATTTTGGGATATCTATATAAATAAAAATCAAATGCCGTTCGTTGGTAAAGACATCAGTTGAGAACGGCTGGACCGAATTGAATAATTTTTTTTTAAATGTTTGTCGTAGTCCAACTTAGGTTTTTATGGAAAGAAAAATTTACCACGCCCACTTTTTTCGATTTATCTAAAATTGTAAAACGGCTACACCGATTTGGCTAATTCTTTTTTTAAATGTTTGTAGTAAGTGTTTCCAGTGCTGCTACAAATATGGGCGGGATTGGACAATGGGGCGTGGTACCTCCCATACAAACCATAAATTAAATATCCAATATTTCTGCTCCTGTTTACGGTATTAGCACAAAATTTGGTACATCGGTTTGGTGTACATATCTTAAGTGCTGCTGCAAATATGGGCGGTATTGGACAATGGGGCGTGGTACCTCCCATACAAACCACAAATTAAAAATCCATTATTTCTGTTCCGACTAACAATATGTGAACAAAATTTGGCATATAAGTTTGGTTTACATATTGTAAGTTCTGCTGCAAATATGGATTGGATTGGACAAATAGGCGTGGTACCACCCGAAGAAATCAAAAATTAAAAACCATTTTTTCTGATCCTGTTATAGGAAAATTTAAGTTTTTCAAATACTGACTTTATTTCAGTTCTCATTTTTCTATGTTTCCCGACAGACAAACAAAGAACGTTGTACATGTGAAAGCGTTGCAGTAATTTTAAATCTCAATTAAATTGACTGAAATTAAATAATTTTTAAAAACTTTAGAAAAAAAGTATTAAAAGCATTCATTTAAATAACCAAACTTTTCTAACAAAAATTTAAATACAGAACCATCTATCCTGAAAATTGTAATCCATTAATTTGCCACCTTTGAAGGCAGAACGAAGTTTGCCGGGTCCACTAGTTTTAAATAAAAGACATATTTTGTAAATCTTCTATGAAAAATTTTTCAACATTTTGCACGTCACTGTTCCTCTTTTTAAAGAAAATCTTTGGGATATTTCGGATAATTTTTAATAATTGTCTTTATCAAATCTTGGAACAATTTTTGTGAAAGAAAGTATTCGGCAAGAAATAGAAATATTGAAAATATGCTCCTATTAACTTAATATCTTTGAAAATTTTTCAAAAAAGACAATCTTCAATTACTTCGTTTTCCTTTCTATCAAAGAAAATCTGCAGAAAATCTTTAAAATTTTTCAGCTCCCAATGAAATCTTGGAAAAATGTTCGTAATGGAGTATTTAAAATAAAACAAAATCTTCCATAATTTTTCATAAAAGACGATCTATAATTTTTTATCTTCTTTCTCCTTCAAAGAAATGTTCAATTATTAATTAAATTTTGAAATGTTTCTTTTACTGAAAATCATCAGAAGGAAAGGAAAATATTGGAAACTCAAGAAAGCAACCTCTTGAAGAATGTTCTACGAGAGTAACTTCCGACGGAATATTTTTATGAAAATATGTTTGCAAATATTATATAAACAAATAAAAGTGAAAAATTTTTGAAGAAAAATCTTTGAGAATGTTTTACTTTAGAAAGCCATATAAAGTGGTTATTAGAAGGCAATTTTTTAATATTTTCTGTATGAGGAGATCGTAGAAAGATTGTTTAAAGAAAGAACACAAGTTTTTTTATTAAGAAGATATTGCAAAAACTTCTGTAAATAGAAGTCTTTCAAATTGTGAATATCGTGAAAATTTCAACCAGTCAATACATAATTTTATAATAATAATTTATTGTGTACATGTATATATATATAAGTGCCAGGAAATTAAGTCCGGAGATGATTTGCCGAATTTCAAATATTCAAATTAGTATTTTTGATAATATGACTTAATATGTTGCTACAGTTTTGTAGTCCAGACGACGACATCGCTTTGGTTCCTTCTTGCCTATGGGTTTTCCCTGAAAATGTGATATTTGTGAAGTCCGCTATTAAAGAGTGGATATGCAGAAAGAGACATTTGTTCCTTAATATTCATATTTCTATCCTTGGCCTTCAAATATAGTCTGGTTAAATTTTTGTCTATTTATTTCCTGTCCGAATTCGAAAGTTTATTTTTTCATGATGTTTCATGACTTTAGTTTTTGCTATTTGACTCCAGGCTGTTGCGCAATTTAAGCGATGGTACGACCTAAGGGGAATGCATTGATGGTTTTAACTCCTTTCTATTCCCTATTTTATACCTAACAGCACGAATTTTCAAAAATTCCTTCTCATCGCTTGCATATCTTGACATGGGAATCTACATTCGCTACTTTATAAGTTTAACCTCAAATGTTTGCTCCAACTCTAATTCTAACAATTTGTTACGCCTTTGGTGTTAATAATGATATTTGCATCAATTTTGTTGATTTTTGCACTTTAAAAATCCTTTCTTATGTCTAATATGGAATTCGAACATGGAGATTAATTATCATTATGCTACCTCTAGTCGCAATCGTACCAGATTTGTCGCTTTTTACCCTATTTTTACGACAAAAAAAAAAAAATTGCACTTAATACATCCCTGTTGTCAAATATGGAAGTGGAACATGGATACCAATTTTCATGATTGTGTATTGGATGATGGTACCAGATTTGATCCTTTTTATTCTCAAAGGTACGAAATCTCTTCTTACTGCATGTTCACTCTGACAGGGGAATATGGATGTCAATTTTCATAATTCTAGTTTTGGTTTGAGCTAGGCAATGGTGCTACATTTGTCCCTTTTACCCTGTTTTCACTCTTATAAGTATGAATTTAAAAATCATTTCTTAACGCAAACCTACTTTTTAAAAAAGATTTATTGTATCGCTTCTTTCGAAATAATACATTCATGTCAACGGCTAATCCAATTAATAAAACATTTTTTCCCCCGCGAAAGACTTCAGTTTACCCCACCAGTTTTCTTTTATGTCATTTAATCAGACGCCTCCAAATGGTTACTTGAGTTTGGTTAGTCAGCGATAGCTGTTGTGTTTTTAACAACAATGATAACCTCTAGGATGATATGTTATGGTGCAAAATTCATGGGTGTTCTTTCCACAATTCTGACATTTTTGATCTTTCTTTCACGTCCGATCTTCTGTCAAGAACAGAATCACCATTACCTTGAGTTTTGATCTACGCTCACGTGACGCTCCATTTCTAAGCTTGTTGACTGGATTGGATATTAAACTCATAAGTATATGTTTTATCACCATTTATAAGAGTTCTTATGAATGTTTGGCCCATTCCAGCAGCATGATTAAGTTTTTGAAGAAAATTCAGATCTTTCGAAGCTAGTCGAGCGTCAACGCATTTCATACTCAATTTTATGCGCATACGTGTAGAATGCAACGAATTGATTTGGGAGACACAGAAAGTTTAAAAGATAAGAAACACAAAATTAAATCTCGATTGTCAGTCATTAATTGCTTTCCATTTTGCCGAAGTAAACATCAGTTGAGGACATTGGTTGTTGTCTAAAGTGAAGCAAATTTTTCACTATATCTCGACCACTTTTGAATGCACTGTACAACCACTCATATGCACGTATTTTTCATAAAGTTGTTTTACCGTGCGTAAGCCTTTTGCAATATGTTCTGCTGTTTGAAAGTGGTATACTAAATTGTAAGCAAATTCATTGTTCCAGATTTTGATCCATTGTAAAAATCCCAAACATGATGATGAGATGAACGGACAAAACTGGACAGTGTAAACCAATTTAATTATAGTTTGGGTTCAAATTCCACGTTAATATAAAGAATAGTTGTGAAAATTTAGCGCCAAGGATGATATTGACTGTTCATTTATGAACCTTTTTTGACAGGCTCTATAAGACGTAAAGTATTGCGTATCGATGATAAAAAGTAATTTCTTCTTGACCTTTTACAAAAGTCGTAAAACAATAATACAAAATTCGATCAAAATTGCACAGGATTTAAACATAGATTTAAGTAGCTCTATCGGCTGACGATAGGTGGCATGCACAATATTTTAATAAATGGGGGCTGCGTGTATGACACAAGCTACTGTTTAACGTAACGTATACGTATACGACAGTATTTATCTTATTATCCTTGTTTCATGTACAATTTAAAATTTAACGCAAGCACACCGATAGTTGCAACAAATTCGAACTGCGGACGTATGATCAGCTGATAAAAGGTAGGATTAATTTAAATCAAATATTCAGAAATATGTTCAATTAATAAGAGAAAATTCAAAGAATTTGTCTAAAATAGTTTTATCTCCCTTTGTATAGTACTAATTTGTGTTAAAATGAACATTTTGTATGAACTTTCTCTAAGAAGAAATTATTTCTAAGGACCTCCTTTAAAAAATGTTTTTTGTTCAAATATTTATGTAAGTAATTCACTAATATCTGACTTTACAATTGGAATAATTTTACTGGAAATATGTTAGCTACCAAAAGTACATAAGATAAAATGTTAAAAACAAATCTAGTGGAAAATGTTTGCGTTGAAATATTTTTAAATGAAATATTTTCCTCTTAGAAAATATTTGTCCTTTTGTTCTTTCCGTTGACATTTTATTACATGCTCGCCCTTCCTTCTGAGTCTATTTAGTTGGATATATAAAATGTTTTTTGATGTAAAAATTCCAAACACCCGATTGTCACTCTATTTTCAAGATATTTGCGACAAACAAGCAACACACATTTTTGTTGCTCTTCTTGTTATTGCTGCTGCTGTTGCTTTTCTGGCAACTTCAACTAAAACTATGCGCAGCCAGCAATGTAACACTTGTTTAACCTTTTTTTTTGTTGGCGTTGTACAACAGCCTACAGCAACAAGACTGCCATTTTTTTTTGCAAAATACAAAAAAAAAAAAGAAAATTCTTGAGGAAACTTATTTTTATTCCTTTGCTGTTGCTTCACTCGTTGCTCTTTGTGTTCGAAGAATAAGAATGAGGAGCACATGCTCAAACAACATTACTTAAAGAAAAAGGAACGAGGGGGAAAAAGAATGAAAACACATTTATACTCCTTCCGTTTCCGTTTTCCTGTTAGCGTTATGTTGTTCATTTTCTACCTCATTCTACGCTCGTTCACCTTCTGTTGTTATCTTTTATTCCGTTTTCTTGGAATAAGAGTTCCTACTCGAGTGCCGGAGAAAAGAAAATATAGCAAGCGAAAAATATGTTAAAAATCTTATAGTTTCGCACCAAAGTTTCCGCGGCTGTTTTCTAGGCAAGCAATGGAAAAGTCTGTGTAAAGCCGAAAATGTGGAATGATTGAATATTTAATGAGACCGAAATAACAATGACATTGTTTTATTCATAGGATGATTGAGAATTTGTATTTATGGGACGATTTTTTCACTGAAAATAATAACTCGCATACGTAGTTATTCATGTATTTTCAAATACTTATTACTAATACTTAACCTATAATATTTTTTTAATAATTATTATTAATACGTTACCCCATATAGTTTCTGTAAAAAATACTGGGAATACTAGGAAAATACTAATAGTATGAAAGGCGCGTAGAGATATTTGAAAAATTATTTTTGGCACAACTATCATCTATGCAGATGCTGAACATCCACTTATATAAACATTGAAGTGCAAAAAAAACAATGCATGAAAAGTGTTGTCGTCTGTAAACAGTGAGCATTTTCTTTAGTTTACCAAATATATATCGAAAAAGGTGCCGAAATTTGATCATTCAAGAAGACCGATAATTTGACGGAATTATTCTCTGTATTGAAGTGGAGTTTAAGCGAGGCCTGTCTTTTATTCTTTTTACAGTACTCGATTTCGTTAAACCACCTTAAGTGCGTTCAGTAATTTTTTTGCATTGCAAACAGATTTCATATGCCAATTCGCTGAAAATGTTACAGAAGGCTTTATTGAAAAGACTTTATCGAAAACACGCCGATATGAGTAGCGTTACAATGCGTCTAAAATTGGTCGAGATGTGGTGAAAGATTTTGCTCACTCGGGTCGGCCATAAAAACCTACTAATGAAATTAACATCGATAAAATGAAGGGAGTTAATGACTAAAAATTTTAAATTAAGTTTGTAGTCACTGAACATTCAATGTTCCACAATTGTCTGAGTATGAAACACTAGTTTTTTTTTGCAAACTAAATTAAACCGAGGTCTTTGAAGACATGCTAGAACAAATATATGTAATTTCCAACTATACAGTCATAAAATTCATTGCAGTTGGTGGTGAGACAGATGTTTACAAGTTAGATATGCAAACCAGTCAACAAACTTCGAAATGCCCTTTCGGTTCTGAAAATAATGTTGGATGTTCTGTCAAATCATCGCGGTTATGAGCACACAAAATTCTCCCATGATACTATATCTGGACGTTATTCAGCTCTTGAGGGATCTAATTTATCAAAAATATATCACCATTTCCCAAAACTATCACTGTGACCGAATTTCTGACCATAAGATGAACAAAAACCATCGAATAACCAAAGTACTCACATAATATGGCTGACTACTTTTTTCACTCCACTTGCACTTGCCAGTCTTTCATATATAACTGTTGTTTACTAAATGACATCATTCGACAAAGAAATCAGACATTTTTTTGTACATTCATTTGAAAATGCTTATATAGATTTTACTATCACCTTGAAAACATTATTGCTAAGATTATTGGAATTTGCTGCCTACCCGAATAATGTGATATTATTTGCTCAATAATAAAATCTTATTTGGCATAACATAAAGATGTGGTAAAAAGAAATTTAGGTCAAATGGGCACGTTTTCTTAGAAAATTTGTTGCCATTTTGGAGGTAGTTCCATTGTGTGTCTCTCATTGAAACTTTTGTGCCTGTTGGCTAAACACTGTGGCAGTCGATTTTCACAAAATTTTTCAAATGCTAAATCATTTGACATAGACAGAAACAGGTGTTTATCGCTTGGTGCCAGATTTAAACGATAAGGTGGACGCTCCAAAAATCTAGCTCCCAGAGCTGGTCCAGAGTTTTGTGTTGGTTGTGTGATGTTTAGCTCCTGGGCACCCAATATAGTGCACATACGAGTATGATGTTAGGACTTGATGATTTACGCCATTTTCTAATACAATACATGAGATGATAAAAATTGTTAAACTTTTGCTATATCTCAATTAATGTATGATAGGTGGCGCTTTGGTCATGTAAACATGTATGTTTGTGTGAATGTGCGGTATTTATATGCTCGAAATTAAGCTTTCCATTGTGATGGCCGATTCCTTTGAAAATTCTTACCAAAAGAGGTTTCGAGTTTTTACATTTCATTAAAATTTGGAAAAATGTTTGTAAATCAATCCCTTTTCAAAGTTCTACTTAGGTGATCTACCCTCTAGTATTGATGCTAGTCGAAAATTTATCTAAAACAGATGAAAAGCAGTTTATTCATCAGTGTATTGTATATTTAACGAAATGCTAACAATGAATTAATACCACCAATAAACTGTTATATTTGCTGTATCTGTATATGACTGTATTTATATTTTCCGTCATCTCTTTCTCACCTACCCTTTTTTTAAGAGTTAAAATTGTTCTGCAAGCATTGCTTTACATTATAAAGTTTTGCTGTGATTATGTTGCAAAAATATAATTCTTTCTTTACTTATTTTAAAGAATGAAATTTCCTCAACAACAACCATGTTTTCCCACATTGTCGTATGCGAAGAGAGGGTGGACGGGAGAGTGAGAGACAGGGAATTTGCGACGAAAAAACTATCTAGGAAAAACAAACAAGTTTTTACACCATGAAAAAATTATGAATGCAAATCAACTTAAGTCAAAAAGAGGTGAAAATGTCTTAATAATAACAAATAAACCATAAAATATTGCAATTTTTATGATGCCTTAATATAACGAAAGAGATGAAATATGTTTTCACTTAAGCCGTACAAAGATTCAGATAATCATAATAATTATAATATTCTACTTTAAATTGATTTCTTTTCATGCATTAAGACCTTTGAGAACAAGGGAAAACAAATGTGCTGATATCTTTTCTCACAGGGGGATTTGGATGCCGACAGATCCCCTCTAGAAAGGAGTTAACCAAGAAGTTGCAAAGGAGTGAATAGAAGGGGTTTTTTGTTTACTAAAAGCGAAACGCCTTAAGAAATTCGCCATTATGATGGCTTTGTGCTTCGAATATAATTATGAATTAACATTTAACTCATGCTACGAATTGTATAAACTATAAAGGTCTATTGATTCACTTTTGAAGCTTTCCTTCCGATGAAACAATCCGGTGAGATTTTAATTTAAGCCAAAAAGTAGTTACAATTATAAACCATGAGGATGGAAGGGGAAATTTGAACCTCAAGCCAGCCTAGATGATGGTACAGGGGGAGGCTAATGAGATCGCAAATAATATAGGCGCTCCAAGTGTTACCAATTTCCCGCTGCTATGGGGGCATATAAAACTGCTATAAAACTACGATTGAATACCTGCAAAATAAAGAAAGTGAAGAGCAAAGGTGTTAAAACACTTACACCTTGGTTGTGAATCTGTAAACAAACGAAACGGCCATGGATAGTTAGAGTGCAAATCAAAAGATTGTGCAACTAATTGATCTACGACAACAAGCATCCAGATCAGTTATGGTTTTGGTGGCGGAAACTTCACAAATCTACGGTGAAAGGATTTTAAATGATATTTTCTTGCTTTGAGGACGTAAATATCTTGGTTGAGTCCACTGAACGTTCCAATGAGATTTAGCACAATCCCATGAGTCCCGTTAAATCCGATGTTTTTTATTAGACAAAATTCCCAGCTTTTCTTCACAACAATATCCATCATTTTCGCCAGACTTGAGCTCAATGGATTTTTCCACTTGATCCATTCTAGATATCAAAGTATCAACTAAGAAAAATATGGGACGGCCAACTTCTTAAAGATTGCTCTTCATCGAAAATGGTACAAAATACCATTAGACCACATTCGTTCCCACGTGGGAAGTCCTGCCGGATAGACGCGAAGCTAAAGATGGCTACATCGAAAAATAGCATATTTTAATTATTTATTGAAATTTTTATGATTAGTTGAAATTTTTAAATAAAAACAAAATCAAAGTTGACAAAATTACAGCATTTTTTATTGGCAACACTTTGAGTGTAAAGACGATTGGACTTGCAACCCGCCGTCAGCTAATACCGATACAAAAGTTCGAAATTGAAGAGCAAAAGGAGAAAGGCCATACAGAAATTTCACTCAGATGGACTGATTTAGATATATCTATTCCTCCCACCTATATTTCTTTGATGCAAAGTGGGAGGGTAGACAAAATCACAATAAATTAAGGAAAATCGCATCTTTGTGAGGTGCTCCGTTTAGATATTACAGAAGTACAGCAGTTTGTTAGTATATCACCAATTTGTCTGTGTGGTATCTGAAGGAGTGTGGCTACTAAATGTCTAGTGATTGCTATATTATTCTAAATGTAATATACATGTTAAATTAGGTACGTTGTATTGGAGGTATCAGAATGTCTGTGGCGATGCCATTTATGTTCGTTCTCAAAATTTCATAGAGCTCAGTATAAGTGTTTCATGATTGGGAAACTTCCTTACATGGAAAGTACAAAATGGCATGTGGCGATTTAGTCGATTTGATGCGAGTTTTGCGGCAAATTATTAGTCAATTCAATAGTCAACATTCCAAGCTACTGCAACATACCAATTATAAACAATAAAGGAAAAATCTAATTACGGAAAATCGACCAATTTATATGAGAGGTATCAACATATCACCCCACTGATAATATTGTTTGTTTTCTTTATCGGATTTTACGCTTAACGCGCACCATATTTGACTGAATTCATAGAATTGTTTGAAAGTTATGACCCTACCAATTTTTGGGTTTAATCGGCCATTTGTACAAGAGGTACCTGAAGGAGTGGGTCAGTGCTTTCTATTTTCTTTCTCAGAATAACAATTATGAAATGCACAATGTGAGCCAAATTTCAGTGAATTCTATACATGTTGCTAGAAATATATGAAGCCAAGAATATATGCGTTAAAACAATCATTTGTGTAGGGAGTACCGGAAGGGGTAAGCCAGTGACATTCATTTTCATTCTCAGAACAACATTTATACAATACTAGCTGACCCAGCAAACGTTGTTTCGCTTTCAAAATGTTAATGTGGTAAAAAAAATTAATTGCAAAAATCTCATCTCCCACGCCATCTATCACTTCAAATAAAACCTTTTAAACCTTCCGGAATACTCTACCAATAATTTAAGCTTTAGCGAGATTAATGCACAGCAATTGATTTTTATATATATAGATAGATATATAAGATAAAATGTGTAATGTATGGTAAATTGGACCAAATTCCGTAAAACTGCTTCTTACCAAGCTAAGAATATTTGGGATGAATCTATCATTTATATGGAAACTGCCAGAAGGGGCGTGGTAAATTGATTAGTCTTGTAAAATTTTTCAACACATCACTAATCAATGTGAGAGACTAATATTTAGACCGCTGCACTCAATAACTTGGGAGTTGCAGGGAGAAAATTGAGAATCCGACAATTTGTAGGCGTGGTAGCAGAAGCTGTGGGACGATATTGCCCATTTACAATCCTCGTCTACGAGAAAAATATTAAGTAATGCAAAGTTTCAATAATTTTGGTAGATATTTATGGTAATTGCAGTAGCAACCAATCAGCCAGACAGACGGATATCAGTAAATCTATTTAAAAAGTCACAAAACACATTTGATCAAAAGACGCTTTCCTCTGGTTGGTACGTTTTTTTCCTATAAAATGATGTATAATTTTATACCTGTCAGTGTAGGCATAAATAACAACTTCTTGCAAATTTTTTAAGCATAAATATTTGAAATCTCAGGTTTCTTCGCAAAGAATGTGCCATAATCAAATTGGCAAGCCGACAACTATATGACGGACATCACAATCATCTAGAAAAACGATGAACGGGACAAGGATGCATAAGTATGACAGAGTATGACCCGAAGAAAACTTGGCTACCCCTTGTTTGAAGCATTTTATATCTAATCGATCACACGATGATAGATGTAAAATTTGCTTCTGGCGTCATAGTAACATCTGATTGCAGCTATGGTGTCCAAGATATTACTGTTACTAATAAAGCCTGGTAAAGTCGCTTACCCTGTGAATGTCCAAATTCTATTTTAGGAAATTATCTTAATTACGACCTCACATTTCTGATGCTCATGACAGTCTTTAGGAGACGCAAAAAACCCATTTTCTAATTTTTCAAATGTACGAAAATTCAATTTTTCGACTTTTTCAAAGCATAGGAATACAATCTTTCAGAAGCAACTCAAATAGAAATGATGGGAAAAAGTCTGTTGTCCAAACATTCTTGTAGTCACTCTTAACGACTTGCCATGCATGATTGTAGGCAAAGAAAACTTATGCAGCACTAAAAATAAGAGATATATCTGTGGAAAGTGTGTAAATATCTCGGCGTCATAATTAATTACAAAAATGGGATATTTCGAATGAAATAAGATGCCGATTTGAAAAACATACGTATGGTCAGTTTTGTTGAATGCAGTCGAAGTATGGACGATAAAAGCAATGGATGTAAAAAAAAATTGAAGCTTTTGAAATGTAGACTTATAGACGCATATTCGAAATACCATGGACGCACTTTGTATTAAACAATGAAATAATACGAAGAATAGGCCAAGAAAGAGAGCTCCTAAACACAATAAGGTAACAGAAGACAGTACATCTTGATCACATAATACGAAATAAAAAATATAAGCTGCTGCAAAACATCATCCGTGGAAAAATTGAAGGAAGACCTACCAGAGGAAGAAAGGAAATACATGGATTAACAGTATCGAGGAACGGACCGGTATCCATGATGTTGTAGACCTTTTAAGCGAATTGAGAAATGGAGAGATGTTTAAAGGAATAATCCACAGTTCATAAATTTATTTGAATAATAATAAGATATTTTGTATTTGCATTGGTCGAGAAAAATTCGAAAAACGAATATGCATATAAAAAAGAATATAAGAGAAATAGATTAGAGTCGGCTTTTCGATTTATAATTGGACGATATGTGGGTAGAAAAAACGAGAAACGAAAATACAGTTCTATTGAAATCTACTACTTCAGTAAATATTTTTAGAGTTTTTATACCTTCGCCTGAAAGAATAAAGGCAGATGTCGCTTGATACTGCAACAATTGCCAGCTGTGAAAATGAACCTATTTCGATCCTACTCCTTTAGGAGCTCCCAAATCGGTGGATTTGCTGAAGCTCTGTCATTATTTTCCTGTTCATTGCATTGATTTTGAAATCATAATGGAATTTAAAAAAAGTCGACAACTTCATTGCGCCCCTTCCGATACTTACCGTACAAATGATCATCTTAAGTCATGTATTTTTATATTTATATCTTTATTTCAACTGCACTAAAGCCAGCCAAATCGGCAAATGGGTCCCCTTCGATAAAGTTAAGTTTAAGAAAGAAAATGGACCTAACTGCCATATCCATCCGGAATTTTATTTAAAAGTTAAATATTAAACAGCCGCATATAGCGTCTAAGGTACAGGATGCTGAAGTCAACTGAGCGAACGCTATAAGGAGAATATAAAATGTGTGAAAAATATGTTCGTAGAAGAAACTATGACATGAGGGCTTAGAAAGCTGCAAGAAGGGGGAAAATCTCCAATATTTCACCAAAACTCGGAAGAAAACACATAAATATTTCTATATCTCAGTTATATATATCTGGTAAAGCATATTCAATGCAAATATGAGAACGATCACTTCTACAATTTGCTAGTTTCAAAAGGTAGTACAAATCCTTGCCAAATAATTTCATTTTTTCCATCTTAAAGCCATTGGTGAAGTCTGTTGAAGCTTTCCAAATTGAATGGAGCTACAGTAATTTTTTCATATTTTAAAATATGATATCTCGAAAACGTAGTTTAAAAATTATTCACAATTAAAACTTCTAAATAATTTGATCTAAAATGCGTAAAATTGACAACGAATATCGGAAAATAAAGTAAATAACTAAGAGGTGTTTATACCTCAATGCATAGCTTTATTCACTAGAATAATTCTAATCTAATATGCGCTAATCTGATATTCGTAGCACTTCGGTCTTCTGATTTTCTTTTCCAATTCATTACACTAAGCTTTATCGGTGTTCACAGTTCACAGATTGATATTCAGCATCGTGTATGTACGATATATATGCTCTCCGTTAAGGATGATGGGTCCATATATTTTCAAGAGTATATTTCTTTCGAATACTCCTAGCACTGATTAATCCACTTGTGCCATAACTCAGAATACTGTGCCGCACAACGAGACAAGTAAAACCAGTTGCAGCTGCATTCTTGTTCGCTTTCCAAATAGCCTTCTTAGCTTATAGCATCAACTGTTCATAAATAATACTCTTTTCGTTTGTCGTGTCGTGACCGACATCATTAGTTATATTCATGACAGATGAATTCATCCACTGCTTTGAAGATAAAGTTGTCAACTTCACCCATCGTCCCAAACGAATGCACCTTTTGTTCGTCAACATAAATAATTGATTTTGTTCTCGTTGACCATCAAATCCATTTTTTTTGCTTCTTCTCAATGCTTGAGAAGGCGACAGCAACATCAGTTGGCATATCCATCAGTCATTGGCATATCCAACTGGCATATGGCTTTTAACATAGATGGTAACAGTCGTACCAACTGCAGTTTTCCTCAGAATTGTCTTGACGTTGAAGGGATCGTATGATCAGCTTTCGGCGTATTTAAATCCTTGTTTAATTTAGTATTATTGTACAAAGGCTTATAAACTAAGGGGTAAAGTACAACCCTAAACATGGTTTCATAGAGTTTTTGCCGTATTGGATAGTCCAGGGCAACTTTATAGTCGACGAATATGCGACATTTGTATATTTTTTGGGCTTCTTTACGATTTGTCATAACCTGAATTCTTGAGCGCTTGTAGATTTACTGGGCTTTAAGCATCTTTTATAAGGTTCAATCAGGCCAGCTAGAATAGACTACAGATTTTCATTTATGATGATCGACAGAACATTATTAGCAATGTTAAAGCTTAGAGGCTAATGCATGCTGGCTATTAGCATATCGTTATCATTCTTAACTCTATCGTCTACTAGTAGGTCAGCTTTATTAGTTTTAAGCTATTATACTTCTATTTCGATGTCGTTTCGGCTCATTGCAGGTCAATTTGTGCCATCGTCGGCAGTTGGTGTAATCTCTTCACTTGTGTGCCACTGAGCCACTCGGAACTAGTAGCATATAAAACTAAGCACATTGTGCATATCTATGACTACATTTTCATCTCTGGTTTTACTGTAAGGGAGCTCTGATCCACACTGTTTAACAACCATAAGGTGAACATATGCACTGAACATTTGGTTTTGGTGAGATTTGTATCATTCGTACAAAATTGGATTCCACACACTTTTGCAAAAAAAAGTGTATGACCAGTGTATGAACAATTATTTTTATTTCCCAAAGGTTTTTTAGAGAATCCTTACCAGGTCAAGGGTTATTCTGTTCACGATATAAGCTAAATTCATTAATAATATTAGAGTCATAATCTAAATGCCTCTGCTGAGTTATGGGGACTTAACCTATAATAGTACAGTTAACGTGCGATAGGCTGCGCCTGGGTCATTTCAGTAAATATGATTAAAGTATGAATAGTGAACATCTCGTTGGCAATGTGTATACTCGTGATACACTTTCTCCCTAGCCAGCGCTGTAATTGAACATGAAAGAAGACGTGCAGTTTATTTCACTAGGCTCCCGGAACTGGTGTTAATAGCTATTGTGTCACAAAATACAGGGATTCGGAGCTTAGTTCATCTAAAATCAGTTTTGCGATTTTCACAATAGAGACAAATTTCAAATAAGGAATTTTCCCTAAATTTTGTGTTGCAAATCAAATTTTGTATTTCGAACCATTACAGAAAGTGAATCGATTTTATAAAGTGTATATTCAAAAAACGGTGGACATGCATGCTTTGGTATGCCACAAACATTTACAACGAGGATTGACATTAAAATATGGAAGGAAACGGTGACTGAGAATCGTAACTCAAGCTTGAGGGGGACTGCCGTCCAACTTTCTGTGCCGTATTGATCAATCCGTACCATTTTAAACGGCAATCGGAATTTTTGACAGAAGATCGGAGGAAAAACAAACGACATTATATGGGCCGATGTTTTTGAGAGAAAACTCATCGAAAAAGTTGCGATTTACGAAAGGAAAAGTCATGGAAATTGCACCACGAATTGTAAACGAATTTCTGGTCAACAACTTAACAAATATGATCTAATAAATACCAGACATGGCTCGATATGATTTTTTGTGTCTTTCGGAAACTTATTTTACCACTTTGGTGGCACCCCCTTTTAGCTTTGAAAAATGTTTTGAGGTTTGGATTATTTATGAGTGCATTAACTCGTAAGAGTTGAACTTTGAAGGCGATACTAAAAATTTGAGTAAATTACAAATATTTTGAGTTTTGTTAATCAATTTCCTGTTTGTGTTGACAGAATGTACATGCAGCTGGATACAACAACTTTTGCTAGCTTGTAATCCACAACCTCATGGCTGTTGTCCTGCTGAATGTGTAAATCCTTTAATTATAAATTTGTTGACTTTGAATAAATCGCATTTAATTGCACACATTTAAACAGTGAAATCCTTGAATCAGACTAATTGGCCTATGATAAATATATCCCTTGTACATAAAATCCTTGGCAGATTAAAATTATTGATTTTTATGGAAAACAAAAACGGCAACAACAAAGAAAAATAACAGAATTGTTATTGTTATCAATAAAACATTTCTCAAAATCGCATGGACAAGAGATAATGTTAATAAATTAACGAAAAATCAACATCTGAAATATGCATGACAAACATGTTTTCGATCTCTCTTCCTCTGTCTTGCTCATGCATACAAGCATACACATTTCAATATGCAACTGTGTATGTGCTACTTTTCTGTTCATGTATGTCCATGTGTAATTAATAATATTTGCACTGGTCGGTTGCTGGGTCAGTTACTTGGTCGTCCGCCGTTCGGTGTTTACTGCTCGGCCATAGAGATGGTTGAGAATGCAGAGCATCAGATATCATTAATAATTAAAATGGATTCATGATTATACATGTGTATGGCAAATGCATGTACATGCTTACATATGCATTTGTGTACTTGTAGCATGTGTACATGTGTATGTGTGTGTGTGGACATTTATGCTTTTGTGTTCGTTCACACAGCCATGTTCACATACCCTTAAATATATCCTTCGGACTCATTGTGCACTTCGTTCAAATTTAAAAAGTGCAGTAAATTATAAAACAATAATTCTTCACAACTGATGCTATTTGCCAACGATCATGCACATACACATACTACATGTATACTTATGCTCTTATGACCATACTAATATATCATTTCTTGCCACTGTTCGTACCTAAGTTTATGTAAAGCCATTGTTAAAGCACTTCCCCATCGATGCTTATGCATGTGTGTGAATGTGTGCAAGAAAGTGATAACAGTACGTTTTAAGTTAAATTTGCACATGAAC
>JAHXMU010021133.1:0-11013 GCA_019455685.1 Philornis downsi
GAGAAACGGCACGCTGGACTATCTGGTTTTTCAGAATAATTAAATATATTTGGCATGTCTAATTTTATGCACACGATGTATTCACATATATTAAAAAAGATCCACCTTTCTCCTCGACACAATATGTTTTTTTTTCTCAACTTGTCTTAGAACTGTGTAAAACAAAAATACGTGTTAATCTGGATTTTCGACAAATCTCATACATTGTCGACAACATATGTTTTTTCTCCCAACTTGTCTTTGAACTGTGTAAAACAAAAAATACCTGTTAATCTGGATTTTCGGTAAATCTCATACACTGTCGACAACAACATGTAACTGAAATTATTATGCTGGTTCATTTACCTATTTCTACATCTTTATGAACTTAATAAGACCTTATTTTATTGCTTCTATTAACGTGTTTGTTTGCTGACTCCCGCTATGAAGGCAGCGCAACGAAATGAAATGTTGCTGTTACGCTCAGATAGCAGCTACAGTCAGTCTGTTTAGGACCGGCAGCAAATTTTCAAAAATGTATCTTTTTTTTTCTTTTTTTTTGTTCCGGAGATGGCTAAGCATATGTATCCGTGCAGTATTACAAAAAAAAAAAAAGACCGTATGTGTACAAAATCCTTCACATACATATACTAATTCAATACGTAACATAATAAAGTACTTTCCATCCTAAACTTCCTCTTCAATAGAATTTACTCTACACCATTCGGCGTTTAGCGTGTACCATGATTTTATTATTTATACACATTTTCACATAAATTCACGTTAGGAATATTCGTAGTCATAATGGAATTCGCAAAAATTATTCTAATAATGAAGCATTCTCTTACTATATAACGTTTTAGATTTGTTTTCACTTTCTACTGCGATATTTATATTCGCATTTAATACGGTCTAGGTTTGTTTATTTTCCTGTTTGCGAGAATTTTTTTTTATTTGCACCAGCACATTCGGACGCATGAATCCTTGTTAACACATCGTCAAAAATTGACTTGACTTCATTAAATTTGCTTAATTTTAGCTTCAACCAAGGAAAAATTTTCAACAGCTTTTTTTGAGAGTGAGTTTACAACAGCAGAAAGTACTTGTCAAGCGTGTTTTTCCTAAGTTATATCTGAAATTATTTGCATGGGTTCATGTAAGGATATCTAAATGCAAACGTATAAGATATTTGTAGCCATTACCTTCTTATAACAGATGTACCGGGTTATCCATTTTTCGGTTTCAAAAGTAAAGTTAAATCAAACAAACATAAAGCTATGATTTCGATTCTTGATTTCGATGTTTGGACCTTGCGGTTGCAGTGGCTTTCCTACAATCACTTCTGGGTTCTGCGAGTCGCATATGTGGTAATTTTGCTTGTAAACGTAACCACCGAGTGAGAAATGGGCTTCATCGCTGAAGAAAATTTTGTTCAAAAAAACAATATTGAAAGCCAGGTGCTGTAGCGTCCAATTAGCATATTATGGCGAGGTAAATGGCCAGCTGGCTTCAATAATTGCGTGAGTTGGGTTCTTTATGGATGGATGTGCAACTCCGAATTCAAAATACGCCACAATGAGCCGTAAAAAAGTCCCAATTGCTGAGAATGCTGTGGAATTGGAATTACCTTAATAAAAGCGACATTTTTGGCAGTGTGTACATTGCGATGATACACAGCCTTTATTATATCTATAAAGTTTCTAGTCTCTTAAAAATTTATTTCAATGTTGCCAAGTCCTTACACAGAACGTCGATTATGACAAGCGTAATCACCCCGTAATGCACGAAAAGTTCCCGTGTTACAAATGCAACATTTGTAATAAGTTGTAACTATTATTTACGAGTTATTCGGTTATCAATGATCCATATTCGTAAACCTTTAACTAAATAAATAACACTTCAGATGACAGGTATTTAACGGTTGACAGCCTTGCCAGACCTGCAGTTTTGAAACCATTAAATATATAACCATGTATGTGTATATCCTAATGTTTAAGCAATGCCAAGCGGCTGCTAAATCTGCCTAAATGAGTTTCTCTCCTGCGTTACATGAACATACGAGTAAGAAGTATTCTACAACATCTTCAAGATAAAACCAGTACAAAAATTTCTGTCAGGATAACTGGCTTACATATGCTTTTACCTAAATCTTTGTATGCACAATACTGCATTTAGCACAACTGAATGAAAGATATGACTCAGGGAGTAAATGGTAATTTGTGTGGGTGATATCTGAAACGGCTGGGTTATCCCGCAGATTTTGCTACATTTCATTGAGCACTGCAATCAAATAACGGTTGCTTTGGTTTGGTATCCTATATAGGATACCGGTATAGGATACCCAAAAAACGCGTCGGCGCTTTGCAAAATTAAATTTGCAGCATTGTTATTTAACCATTTATTCTTATTCGTAATCATTTTATCATCCATTTATGACACCTTTTCTTTCGGATCAGTATACCAGTTTCCATGATTACAACTTTACTTATTTGACTATTTTTACCTAATGTTTATTCCTAAATGTAGGAATTTCGAAAAATTCCTTTTCATCTGCTTACCCTAAATAAGGAATATGCACACCAGTTTTCGTGATTCTACCTATAGCCATTTGAACTGAACGTTGGGTAGAAATTTGTGCCTTTTTACCCACTTGCTTACCCCTAAAATTGCGAATTTTGAGAAATGCCTCCTTTATTAGCATCTACACTTGAAGTCTGTCAGTCAGTTGATCAGCAATGCAACAATTTTGTATGTATAGATGAATTTTTGGTATGGAAATCGCCGGAAGGGGCGTAGATGTTTGCAGCTCCAAACAATGGACAAAAATTTAGGTAGCTACCTTACATGCATTAGAAGTTGGAAGAAAAATAATTGAATTTAAAAAAATCAGTTAGCTTGTACAGGAGGTACCAGAATAGATGGGCCGAAAAAGCCCATTTACTATCGACGCTACGATCTGACAAAATATTAGGCTGCGCCAAGTCTTAAGTACATAGTTTCAAAGAGATTTACTAGCCAGCCTGACAGATATCGCTTCATCGACTTGAAAAGTCATAAAACACTTTTGGCTCAAAGCTTTCTTCTGTATGTTATATTTTTACCGTATCAAGAGCCTATCTCATTATAATAATAAACATCCAAGTTTGGTTATACTTGTAATTCTTTCTCTTTCTAATGTGCTTTAAAACATCTTGCGGTGAACACGAAAGTATTCAGATTTAAAATGCGCTTCGAAGCAATTGCAAACTGTCGACAGCCGTTTACAGAACTCGCTAACTTTTAAATGCCCCTACGAGTACATCTTGCATTTGCTCTACAATATATTCCTATTAAAGTTTTATTGGTTTTTTTGTTTATGTTTTTCCGTCACACGAATTACATACATAAAAATTTATTAACATGCAAAATTAATTAACATAATATTAATAAAATCAAAAGAAAATATTAACAAACTATTTTAGTGTGACATTAATACAAACATACCTACACTTCTTTTCCAACCAAACTATGAAATATTGACTACATTAATGTAATATTACAATATAATGTTCACCAATAATGTAATAATATTTGTCTTTCGATAAATGAACCTTAGATTATATCAAATACTAGCTTTCTGGATGTGGTCGTTCTGCCCTTTCCGGTAGTTGGTAAGATGAATTTTATCCATCCTGGTTGGGTACTGGGAAAATGATGAATTCGATATGACTTTGATTGGTGGACTACGGGAGAGGAAGAATGTACAAAATACAAAAAAAAAGTCTTGTTTATTTTGTGGATGAATATTTTCTATATGCTTGAAAGAAGGACATTTAAAATGTTTGATAAACGCAACATACATCCTGTTAAACGTAGTTAATCCTTCCCGTGAATTGAGTTTTTGGAAAATTAAATGAATTTTATAAAGTAAAGTAAATTATGAATTATAAATTATGAATTGAATTGAATTGCATTTAATTAAATTGTATTGTTTCCAATTAAATTGCATTATATCAAATTACACTGAATTAAATTGAATTACATTGAATTGCTTGTATCCAACAATTTGTAAATATTGTAAATTGTGAAAATTAATTATTTATTTGTCTGTGAAAAACAACCATGTAACTATAAAAAACCCTATTTTGTTACGCCCATATGGCAACCCAGCGAGCACGGAGGTCTCCTGGTTGAAATTAGCGAGATACCTGTTCTCTTTTTCCGCCAGCCGCCAACGGGACCACATCGCCAGCCGCTCTCAACATACGAATAAAACATGAAATAATGTAAGTTAACCGTTATTTTTTCCTCTTCTCCAATACGAAACCCCCCCGTAAGTACACACATCCCGCTAAGAAAGTAACTTCTTCCACAAAACCTTCCATCTCTCTCATGGAACCTAAGTTCCAAATTAAACCTTCAGACCAAATCTGACAGATTTGCACTCTAGCAATAGCATTTTACACATCCATTTCCACGATATAAACTTCATAAGTTTTCCACATCTATTTTTGGAAACGCTCAAGCTTGAATACAATCTTTAAAGTATATAACAATTTTATAAAGTCTGATTAAATCTATATAATTAAATTTTTTTAATGCTAACGCTAAATCATATGTTAACGCAACTTTTCTCTTAGTCCAGCTGATGACATACCGGCGTACGAGGTGTGATCACAAAATAACCATTATTTTCAATTTTTCAAAAAGTATTTATTTATTCATCAATAACTATCTTGTCCCCTTCAAAGTAATCCCCCTCAGATACAATACACTTACTAGTATGCCACCGTTTTTTTCCAATTCTCGAAACACTCACGCACAAATATCGATGTGCGAGCTGGTGCGTTATCATGGTGCAAAATCCGTGATTAATTTTTTCACAATTCTGTGCGTTTCTGACGAATTGCTTTGCGCAAATGGCGCATAACTTCAAGGTAGAATTCCTTGTTGACCGTACGACTTTGTGGCAAGAATGCAGGATGTGCCACGCCATTGCAATCGAAGAAAACAGTGATCAAAACCTTCACATTTGACTGAAATTGACGTGCTTTTTTCGGTCCTCTTCTGGACGCTTCTATTAGGGTGATTGGGCTTTGGTTTCAATGTCATAGCCATACATCCATGATTCGTCACCAGTTATGACCTCTTTGAGGAAATCTGGATCGGCGTTGACGACGTTAAACAGCTCCTCACCGGTGTCCATGCAACGTTGTTTTTGCTCAAAATTTAGCAATTTTGGAACAATCTTCGCTGCTGCACGTTTCATGCCTAAAACATCTGTAAAAATTGCTCAGCATGAGCCGAACGATATACCAACGTCATCAGTAACCTCTCTGATAGTGATTCGACGATTATTCAAAATCATTTTCTTCACTGTTCCGTTGTTGTTGACGTGCTCGGGCGACCAGGACGAGCATCGTCATTGACATCTTCTCGGTCTTCCTTAATTCGGTTATACCACAATTAAATTTGTGTTCTGCTCATAGTAGACTCGCCAAACGCCACAGTCAACATTTCAAATGTCCTTGCACATTTAATTTCATTTTTTGCACAAAACTTAATACAGTTCCTTTGGTCCGTTTTTTCGAATAGTAAAAAATCGAAAATCGATCGATTAACCTTTTTATCTGTCAAAAACAAACTGTCAATCCAAAATAGTTGATATTGCCAACATATATAACAGACATGTGTACCAACAGGACAGAAAAAAATGCGAAAATCGAACATACGTAACTCTCGAAATTTGAAAATAACGGTTGTTTTCTGGTCACACCTCGATTCATATGATTGAAATTAAACTTTGTTAGTTGATTGTCTGGAATGGTTTCTGGACGGGATTGGCTAATATATGGGGATGGAAGTGCAAGATTTTTTCAATTGTAAAATACTGATAATACTGGTTTAAAATAAAATACCTACTTATTTTTCACAATAACACGCATTTTCTTTAAGAAAATTGTGGTTTACCTTTAAATTTTGCTCCATATGGAAGCAAAAACTCGGTTTACTCGGACTTCTTGTTGGTCGAATAGTGGAAAACCAGATGTAAAAAAAAGTACACTCCGCCTTAATTTCTCTGTAAGTCCTTTTGGAAGAAGATATATGCAAGTCAATCTGTTGCCACTGTATAAGATCTGATATGATATTCCTTCTAATACGAAAGGACTAATATACTTGTAAAGTAATAGCAATTCTGAATCACTATTGAAGCTTTTCATGCATTTCTTAAACCACACTGGCAAATGCAAAGGGGTCATTTCTTTGTGGTTTACAGATATGCATTTAATGCATTTCTTTTCGAAAATGTCACCCCCAACATGTTGAATGTAACTTTGTGTGACTTTACAAGTTTCATATCTCTCATCCTGAAAGATGCCATAATGTTATTGACATCCTTCCCTTATTGCCTTTTGTAAGATGTTAACTTTTATTGAATTACAGTGTTCTTTATTCTTTTTTTGTTTTCGAATACAACTTAAAAGTGTTGAGCGAAATAAAACCAAATATGACGAACCCAACAAAAGAAGTGTCATATTTGAGCTAAATGTGCATTTACCCCATCGCAAAGTATTTCTCAAGAAGATTTTGCTTTAGAAGGGACTTCTTTATGTATTGTTAACTTCATTTGGTGGTTGTGTCAGTTCTTTCGTTGGGGAAATTGAATAACTGTATGTAAGAAACCTTACAGAAAGTGTTAAGGAGAGACAAGCTAAGTCACACGTACATCCCAGCAGACTGGTACACCTCTGATATGCTTACACGTGAGAGCATTATAAGGTCGTTAGCACTTGGATGTAGTGATTTTATACATCAAAGCATCTCCTATAAGGTTAGAGAGAGCATTACTTGGTTGGCCTGTTGAGTGCATTGCCACAATTTAATTAATTTACCTCTTTCCTGCGAGGCTAATGCAACTTTTCTACTGCAATATTCTTATTTCCTTCTCTTACCGAGTGACATTTATGTGAGTTGGCACATACAGATTGGAAGCAACTTTTAAAAGCTAAAAAGTTAAATTGTTGATTGATTTCATTTGATTGTAGCATTTTTCATAGTGCCCTTGTGATACGCGAACAACCATTTAGTCAGGTAAAGTCTACCCAATCAAAAACAGCATTTTACAGAATTTCATTAACGATATTTGTGGAGGCTTCAGAAAACAGAGTTAGACTGGGTTAACGGTTTTGCAAAGATATCAACAGCCACAAAAACCCTAGTTGGGAGTACGTGTAGAGGACGACTTCGCAAGAGCTAAAAATCTAATTTAATATATTTCGAGGGCAAAGAGACTTTTTCGTATTTCCTTCTTTACCACATCGGGACATATTTTTATTTTCTGCTTATACAAAACTTCAATACATCAGACATATTTCTAATTTTTGCTTCCTGGTTTCCATTTCGCTTGAATTATGGGAATCTGTAATAACAGGTTATACATTTTTTTATTTTCAAAAGAAAAGTTAAATAAAACACACATAAAGCTATGATTTCGATGAAACTTTTTATTATAAGGCTTAGACATTGCCGTTATGCACGAAATTCAATGCCGTTTAAATGACCGCCACTGGATTGGTTGCAGCAGTGGATCATTTTAAAGTAGTTTTCGACCACTATTTGGCATATTTCGGGCGGAATACCGGCGATAATAATCCGGATTATCCGCATAAACACGGTCTTTGATGTAGCCCCACAAAAAAGAATAGCGGCGTCAAATCGCATGACCTTGGTGGCCAAGTGACGTCGCCAGAACGTGAAAGTCTGCCTTCTGGAAACTTCTAATACAATAAAGCCAAAATCGGTCATGTTGTGTGGTTTATGGCAGCATCTTTCTGAAACCACATATCGTCCATATCGTTCATAATCTTATACTGCAGGCCACGAAAATTGTACCTCCAGTATCATTTTGAGAAAAAAAAAAATACGGTCCAATGATAGCTTCAGATCATAATGCACACCAAAGAGTCACTTTTTCCGGATACAATGGCCTTTCCACAATCACTTCTGAGTTCCCCGACTCTATATGGAACAGTTTTGCTTGTTGGCGCAACTACCGTTCAGTGTTGAAAGTCTGTTGCTGCCAATCAGCATATCTACGGCGTAGTGAATGGTCAACCGGCTTTAATTGCTGCTTGAGTTGGACTCTGTATGGATGAAGGTGCAAATCTAAGTGCAAAATATATTCATTTGTGTGGTTTGGATAATGGTTCAGTTGGTGTTGCAGGTATATTTCTTGATTTTACGAAGGCTTTTGATTTAGTTGATCATGAAATAATGCTGCAGAAATTAGAATTCTATGAAATAGTAGGGAAAGAGCTGGAATTACTTAAAGACTACTTTCAAAATAGGAAACAATTTGTGCAAGTAAACCGTTGTAAAAGTGAAATGGCAAATGTTGAATGTGGAGTATTTATAATTTGAACCTTGTTTTGTAAAATGTATATGTTTGCAGATGACGTTTGCTTATTTTATCCATATAGTTACGATTTGACTTTGAAAATTAACATGGAAGGGGATATTGCCATAATAGTTGAATATGCTAGATTGAATAAAATTGTTCTGAATCCAAATAAAAATAAATTAATACGGTTTAGACCACATGTCAATGTATTAAATAATCCTTTTTGTGTTTTAGTTGATAGTAATATAATTGCTGAAACCCATGAAGTTAAATATTTAGGGATTACTTTGCAAAGTAATCTCTCTTGGGATTCACATAGAACTGAAATTAACTCAAAAATAGCACCGGCTATTGGTATTTCCCAGAACCAATCGTTTATGTGTACAAGACATAAACAAAATCTAAGAACACTTAGATGCAGATTAGAAACTACTAAACAATGTATTGAATACATGGGTAGTTTAGAGTACAACAATTTGTGTGCAAATATGAAAAGAATAAATAGAATATCACACTTCAAAAGTGAACCAAAAAGTTTCCTTTTACAGAACATTGAAACGCTTCTTATGTAATTGCGGAATAATCCTAAAGAGTATTTTGCGGATTCAAAACATGTATGTTTTGCCACAATTTTTTATACACTATATGTTTTTTTGTATCCTCTTTCATACATTATGATATTTTTAATAATATTTAAATTTGTAATTACTTTGTACATGTTTTTTGCCAGTGTTTACGCGGGTATGGGGGGTTTGGAACATCGACAAATATTTGCTCAAGAGGTTTTAAAGATATGAGAACGCAAAAGCACGTAAGAATCAAATTCGGGGTTTATTTGACTGCAAATATATATTTTACCTTCAGGGCCACAGAAATAAATTATTAATTACGTTGGGTACAAATTACAGTATATTTCTGCTTTTCCAATAATTCGGGTTTTCTATACAGCAACTGGGGATTACTTAATTGACTGAAATTTAGAGACGAACTGACTTATATCGTTATAAGTAAAGATTGATAAGCCTCCGTCTATTAACGAAACTTACTGCTAGAATATTGTTTGAGTGATTAATCTAAACAAGAGAAGAAAATACTCATAATACAGGAAGGATAATAAAATTAGGACTATTTTAAAGTAATGTTGGGTTCGGATTCAAACAGCCAGCTTGCCTCTAACATGCCTTAAGGGCGCTGATGCAATTTTTAGTCTGATATATATTTGTACATGAATTAGTATATACAATTATAAAAAAAAAAAAAAATACGCAATAATGAGCAGTAAGAAACGCTGAGAACGCCGTGGAATCGACAAATTCGGATTATCTGTCACACTTTCACTAACAGAAGCGATATTTTTGGCAATGCGTACATTGCGGTGATGTACAGGCATAGACACATCTGTAACGCTTCAATTCTCTTTAAATTTCTTTATAATGTTGTCAATTCCTTTCATAGTAGTTCGATTATAATGACCGCAATCCCTCCGTATGCGCGAAAAGTGCCCACGTTTGAATCATTATTTTTGTAGTAAATTTTAACAATTTTAGGTATCTTTCGATTGCTAGACTTAAATGGCAAACCTTTCACTAAATAAATAACACTTCGGATGACAGGTGTTTAACAGCTGACAGCTGAAACCACTAAAGGAATAACTCTGTACATTTTGTTTACATAAAGCTTCCAGTTATCTTTGTCCTAAAAACATTGCAATTTTTTTTATTTTATTTTATTACCATAATTAAATATACTCATAACAAACGTCAGCATTGATTGAAATAAAACGTTCTTCCAAAAATTAATTTTTTTTTCTGTAAAATATCAATACCATTTTAAAAGCAATACTGCCAATAGCATCTGAAACTAAAAATAAAAGTGTTTGATGACGCCTTAAACGAAATTATTTGATACAAAAATTATAAAGATTTAATATCTGAAATAACGCCTATACCTGAAAAAATACCTAAAAGTGTCTGAATTCACTTGACCTTATTCCAGATCTTTAATTTCTACTTTTCAGTATCCGGCATTGAAGTGTCAAAATACTTCATTACATTAATAATCGACTAATGGTACCAAGCGACCTTGCAAAGTTCATACAGATACGGTGTACATCCAACGCGTTGTCAGTGGCATTATGAAGCACCCCCATAAAATGTGGTGTGCTACAAATTAAGACTATTGTATATGTGGAACTCATTTTCCATTTCTTCTGCTGGAAGCAGAACGCAGTCTTTGTGGTGGTTGTAAATTTGCTTTTCATTTTCATTTAATTTAATTTAGCTCCTTCTTTGTTTGTTCCTTGAACGAACTGTCTCACAGTCTTTACTTGTAAAATGAAGAGGTCGTAAAATCTTTTCGAAAGGGTATGTGGAGTATGAAACCGGTAACCGAGTAGTTAATGATGATGGTAAATTTGCCACCTTTGCGTGCAATAAAAACTATACAGAACATATTGTTGACATAATTTCAAATTGATATTTTCTAACATTTTTATATGAAGACATATATCGTTTGATCCCTTGATGTGGCTGGCGATGGCGCGATGGTTAGTACACGTGACTATCGTTCTCGTGGTCGTGGATTCAATCCCGCATACAGCCACCTATCAATAATAATAATAATAATAATAATAATAATAATAATAATAATAATAA
>JAHXMU010021137.1:0-10254 GCA_019455685.1 Philornis downsi
GTGATATTTTCAATGGAATTGCTTGGCGGAGATGTAGGCGAATACCACATTACAGTAACAAACCCCATGATAACAACTCGTCATTTCCGGTGAGTATTCGTCCAGTGTCGAAGTCACTGGTTGGAAATTTAAAATTCAATGGAGTTTTTTTTTTGTTCTAACTAAACACAGCTACCGGAAATACTATACATTTTGCTGGAATTTGTGAATTTTAATTGGAAAAACCACAAATGTTGTTAATTTTTAACAAGTGGACAGGTATTAAGCACTGACGGAGCCACTTTTTATGCGCAATACAAAAGAGTGCAAAGTAAAACAATTCCCAAATTGCTTCAATGCGAAATCAATTTTATAACGTTTAAAGTTGAGTAGACACTTTAGTCCGGTTGGTTAATATACTAAAATCAATTAATTTCAATATTTTGATGAAAAGCAAAAGTAGAGAAGACAGGGAAGGGTATATTTTGGTATGGCGGAAGAAATATTTCAGTTTTTTTTTGCCTTTTAGTTTATATTCAGTACGGTATTAATACCCGGTATTTGAAGCCGATTCGGCTCAGCCGCTCAGAGAGTCACCGCCGATTATTTTTCGATAAGCGACAGTGACGCCGATTCAGTCGTCTTAAATCGGCTTCGATAGTCCGCTGAAAACATTGGCTCGGAATTGCAGTTTTAGCTGAGTCATTTCTTGCTATTTCCTAAACTATCGGGTTATCCATTTTTCCATTTCAAAAGTAAAGCTAAATAAAACTCACACGATCACGATCTACGGCGTTATTAATGGTCACCCGTCTTTAATTGTTATGTGAGTTGGGATCGCTATGGATGGAGGTGCAAATCCAAATGCAAAATACGCCATAATGAGTCGTGAGATAGGTCCAATTGCTGAGAATGTTGTGGAATAACCACCACAATTTCACTAATAGAAACGATATTTTCGGCAGTCTTTAACGGTGAGCGACAGTGACGCCGATTCAATCGGCTTAAATCGGCTTCGATAATCCGCCGAAAACATTGGCTCGGAATTACATTTTTAGCTGAGTCATTTCAAAATTTTGAGCGTTGTACTTTCACAATTAGCTGACATATAGGCTAAGTCTCACTGAATATATCACGAAACAGTGTAATGAAGTTTCCATGAATCCCCATCTTGAACACTTAAAACTATGCCACTTTTTATCTATGTAGGTATTAAAAACGAAGTCAATAAGAGGAGCTTGGAAAGGAGAAGTAAACGCTTTCAAATGCGTAAGAAAATATTTTACTAAACATTGCAATTTTTACTTTTTTTAATTTTTTCTGTTTTAAAGTTGATATTCACCGCCAACAGGATTACTTTTTCTATACAAAATTCATGCATATTCTGCAAATGGAATTCCGTTTGCACAAGATTTCCGATGCTAAAATTTTCAACTGTCGAACACAGGCGTCGACTTTTCGGCTATTTCTGGTATTATGTAAAGCGAACATTTCGACATTTCTAATTCTACAAAAATTGATCTTTTGAATTGTTAGGTATATAAAAGGTATTAGGCAGCAACCAAGTTCCCGCTGTTTGCCAATAGATGGCGCCAGCTGTAATTACTAGTCGACTCTGTCATAAAATAAAGATCATGATCCAAGCTTAGGTATATGGTAATCATAACGATAGTGATTTTCTTTTGACATCATATTCTTTGGGTTGTGTGAATATGTATGATTTTGTGCCAAATAATCGTCATACGCGGGAAGTATTGATGTTCTTCTTTCAATCGAAGAAAACGGCAGCTGAAGCTCATCGAGAGTCGAGATTAGTTCCGTCACTTAAAAAAGACGGTGATTTTGATGTTGACTACCGTTCGCGTGAAGGAAGATGAAAAACCTTCGAAGACACTAAATTGATGGCATTGCTTGATGTGGATCCGTGTCAAACGCAGGTAGAGCTTGCTTCACTATAAGGAGTTATCCGCCAAGCCATTTCCAAGCGATTGCTTGCGTTGAGAATGATTCAAAAGCAGGGAACTTGGGTTTCTTATGAGTTGAAGGCAAGGGACGTTGAACAGCTATATATAATAGCTAATATTCACGCTGCGAAGGTTATGCTCCGTATTTGGTGGGACCAGGTTGGTGTTGTTTATTACGAGCTGTTGAAACCAAGTGAAACCATCAGTGGGGATCAGTATACAAAATGCATGCAAATTCTGCAAATGGAATTCCGTTTGCACAAGATTTCCGTTGCTAACATTTTCAACTGTCAATGGCTTCGGTAGCATCATAAATATGTGTTTATTATGCGCAACGAAAATTACGCTTGCGCTGCTTACTAGGCTTCAAACAGATTGAGCAAATGGAACATTACAATAGTAAACTCCAAACGTCCAGGCGCAGTCTTTTATCAAGTGTAAATAATCATTTCATACTCCGTCCAAAGACATACTTCACAGAAAAATTGGGCAATACCCTCCTACATCCACGTTTGCCCCTAGATCCCAGTAGCCTTTTTCAGCAATTTAATCTATCCATAGCTTCTAGCTTAGAACCCGTTTCCTAGAAATCGTGTGAATCTCCGAAGAGAATTGTGCTGCCGTAAAGCAGAAGAGATGACAGTTTTGGCTAATTCATGTGGGCGATAAAACATGCTTACTTAAATAGTCGTTTAACCAGTTCGATCACCGACTATAACATCCACATAGGTAGGAATTCCAAGCGCTTTGGATTCTGCGACTGTTCTTCTGTCATGCCAGCATTTGATAGGTTCTCGACGACCCGATGCTTTTAACAAAATTATGGTCGTCTTTTTCTGCGACGTGATTATAATTGTATATTTCAGCATAAAGTTTTGACATATCGAGTGTGGCCACACTCTCTATAAGCAACGACGAGTCCTTTCAGTATTTTTCACATAAATATTCCTAAAAATAACTTATTCACTTTTGTCATTAACGAGAATTCTGCGTCGTACAATAAAGCAAATAAAGCTAATGTTTGATTTGCGTTTTTCCAGTGAGGGCATTAACATTATGATTGTATGATTGTTTCCAGATAAAAATTAGGTTTTGCCGTCGTTTATAATCAAAATCGTTTTTCTTGCTTGTTTTTCAGTTATTGAGAACACTGAAGGAACAAGTCTCAGTTTGAATCTATAAATTTTGTAGAAGATACTGTCAGTCGCGTTTACAACAGCTTTCCTCATCATCATCTCATCATCTAACAACTGGCGGAGATAGCATTGCAGTTAACTAAAAGTAGCACATACAGATTTGTTTTTCTGTTATATTTCAAGGATTTGCACGCAATGGGAATATCTCTTAGTTGTAGATATATCGGTTCTAAAGCCGTGTAGAATCGCATAGCATCATATCGAACGGTGCGGTATTGCATCATACCGTATCGTATGTTGTTGTATACCGTCTTCTCAGCTTGCCAATGAAAGCCTGCCCAAAAATTTGCATTTTTAACACCAACTGCTTGTGTTTATCGACAATGAAAATCGTTTTCACCTCTACGCTTCAATTTTGTTTATACATCAGGCTTCTGCCTGTAAAACTTATTACTACACATCACAGGAATTTCCTAACTTGTGAACACACAACAACATCACCGCTTCCTGCTCTTATCATTATCAACTCCGAAGTTATGAAGTCCTAAGTTTTACTTTCAATGACAACTCAATTTCCTGTTGTGTTGCTATTTCCTTCCGTTTTATTTTTAAAGATGTTTCTCTGTCTTGCCACAATTGTTTTGTTGTTACCAACTTGCAACACTTTATTCTCGCCCAGCTTCATTCGCTTAGGGACTGGATAGATATGCTTTCTTTGCTGAGAGCAGCATAAAAATGCTTGGCTAAAAAATAAGAAATCACTGCACGAAAAAACAAAACGCAACAATTGTTTTGTGCAGCATAAGTAGAGACAACAGATACCGCAGCCAGGATACTAGCAGTGACAACAATAATATCTTTTGTCAGTGACAGTGAAACAACATAACAACAGGAACATTGTTTAACGCAAAACAATGTATTTGTTTTCAGATGTCGTGTCGAACACGTATGCAACATTATCCTTTGCAATAACATCCTAGCTAAGGAGTGCAATTGTACGACAGGCACAGTCGTTTGAGCAGCTGCGAGAGATGGAATCAAAATGGAACAGAACTTTGAAGCAGTAACGAAAACTGCCGCTTCAACAACCCATCCATTTTGTGCTATAATCAGAAACGCTTGTTTTGTCTATCTGGCAATTTTTTTAGATTCGCACATAGGAATTCTGTCTATGAGGTTCTTTTTTTTGTAATAATTTCATTCATCCATTAATCGAGCTTCTTTTCGTGTCTAGTCTTATTAAAGTGGTTCCAAACGGGGGTTTTTTTGTACAATACTTAGCTCCTTTGCAGTTCTTATATAAAGGTCAAACTTGACGACTCCCATTATTCTAATGACATTTTCGACAACTGGCCTTCCAGAGCATTGTGTATCTTTGGCA
Organism: Philornis downsi; assembly: GCA_019455685.1. Taxonomy (NCBI): domain Eukaryota; kingdom Metazoa; phylum Arthropoda; class Insecta; order Diptera; family Muscidae; genus Philornis; species Philornis downsi. The sequence continues at coordinate 4,461 of JAHXMU010021137.1, forward strand.
TCGAAATTACCGGATCGGAATTGACAAAGCCAAAATTGCTCATATTAGGATCATAAATACTATTCATATTTGCAGCTGCCTGGCTGGCGTTTTCGCCTTTAGTGAAGAAAAACTATAGAATACGGCGCTCAAACAATTCTGAGTCAGCCAATCACAAAACGGAGTTGTCTTTTTTTTAGTACGAAATCTTGTTTTTCTAACGCCATCTAACGTAACCTAATCACACTATAGGTAATATACATTACTAAAGTCATCTATTGGACAAATAATGGATATGGTTTTACTATAAAAGAACAAGAACATACCACAAGAACATTATGGCTTTCTTAACAAGTTTCTTGTGCTAACTGTCGAAGAAATACTGCTCTCCCTAAGCACTGTCGACGTGAGCCAAATATAAGAACGATAAAAACTGCCACGGCAAAAACTCAAACAACAATCTCGATAAGTAGAAACGTAAAAAACGTACAAAAGACAGTTTGTAGGATAGTCCTAATGCAGGATGTTATTCAGGGATGCAGGCACTCGCAACAACAACAACAACAACAACATGAACATTTCAGATATGGAAGTTTAATAAAGTGTAACAACCTCTTTTTCCCTTCTCGGCGCTAAAAGCGTTTTCTTTACTCCATAGGAAAGAAGTTTCAATGACATTTAAGTCTATTAAGTTTTATGGAAATAACAAAAATAACAAAAGAAGGAAACGAATAACGAGGAATCGAGTGGTTAGAAATAAAGGAAAAACTTATTGTGAGAAAAAACTTTTAAGTGTTAAAAGTAAAAGATGTAAAGGATATCCTAGGGAGATATTTGTGTGTTCGTGTGTGTGTGCGGTTTTTGAATGGTGAACAGTATAATAATGAATTGTATTCGTTTGCTGTTCTTTTGATAATTGCAAATATGCAAAAAGGATACGTTTAGGTTAGTAAATACAAGAAGATTTTGCAATGAGTGGTATAATTTCAATTGTAAATAATGACTGTTTGATGTGTACGTATATATACATATATGTATATATATACAAAAGGGAAATAGTCAATAAACACAACAAATATAGGGTGTCCCAACAAGAACGCAAGACTTAAATTTGGCGCCATTCGAAGTGTCATTGTTTGACATTTGAACAATTGTTATTGTTTGCTAGTAGAAGGTGCGAGGTTAGTAAAAATGAAGCGCTACACGAATGAACAATTGTGAGATTGATTTACCAAAATTGTGAAAATTTGCGGCTACAGTTCGCAAATTGCGATCAATTTGGGGTCACAATAATGCTCCAAAACAGTCAACTGTAAAGAGATTAACGGATAATTTTGATGTAAAGACAACAACGCGCCTTCGACCAGGTCGATCGACCGAAAATGTCGCAGCTGTACGTGATGATGACGCTCAAACTCCATCCACCTCAATTCGACACCGAGCTCAGCAAATTGGTGTCTCCAAATCCGCAATGCAGCGAATTTTGACTAAAGATTTGCATCTTCATGCATACAAAGTTCAATTGACTCAGGAACTGAAGCCAGCTGACCATGGACAGCGAAGGGAGTTCGTTAATTGGGTATTGGAGAGACAACATGAAAATGCTGATTTTGCCGATAAAATCATCTTCAGTGACGAGGCCCATTTCCATCTTGATGGCTTCGTCAATAGGCAGAATTGTCGCATTTGGGGTGAGGAAAATCCTCGAGTGATTCACGAGAAGCAAATGCATCCGCAACGTGTCACTGTGTGGTGTGGATTTCGGGCTGGAGGAATCATTGGACCTTTTTTTTTATGAAAATGAGGCATGTCAAGCGCAACCAGTCAATGGTGTTCGGTATCGTGAAATGATAACCAGTTTTTTCGTGCCTAGAATTGAAGAAATGAATGTGGAGGGCATGTGGTTTCAACAAGACGGCGCCACATGTCATACAGCCAGAGAAACAATTCAATTGCTGCATCAGTCATTTCCCGGCCGTATTATTTCGCATTTTGGAGACCAGAATTGGACGCCTTGATCGTGTTTACGTGAATAAGCCGACGACGACTCAAGTCTTAAAAGAGGAAATTGGACGCTGCATTAATGAAATACCGCAGCATTTATGCAAAACGGTCATTGAAAATTTAATTAAAAGATCGCGTGTGTGCCAGCAAAGCCGCGGCGGCCATCTGTCCGATGTGTTGTTCCATACATAACCTCATTCTGTCTACTTTCTGATATAATAAAGTTTCACGACTTTTTTTTAAATATCTGTGTTTTATTTAAAGTTTAAATCTTGCGTTCTTGTTGGGACACCCTTTATATACATATATTATTATATATTATTCTAAATTACTAGGAAATTTTAAATGTGCTGGAATTTGGGCACTCAAATTTCTATAAATTCTATGAAGGTTTTACGCTATAAAAAGTCGCGAATTTTGTCAAATACTACTATTTAATATAGCTTTACTGGTCTCTGTTAACCATATATTTGGAATCAAAGATATTTTAGACAATCCTGGGCCAACTTTCTCCTGTATGAGAAATTTGTTTCCTACATTTCCATGCAAAATTTCGACCCTTAGCTCATGTGTTTAGGTCTCTATCGTCCTTTCAACTGGCATACGATTACATTGACTCAAATTTTTGTCACGATATACGAGGGCGGCCCCAACGCTAGCCGAACAAAGAAGACACAAAAAAGTTGGGAAAAATTTTCCATATTTTTCTGTTTTCTTCTATGCCCTGTTTATAGTAAAAACTGTCAAACGCCTTAAAATAGCTCTCAATCGCAGTCTCGCAGTGTTGGCAAAGTTTTTACTACCGAGCCATTTTCTCAAGTTTGGGAATAGAAAATAGTCCGAGAAAGCTAAATTTAGTGCGTGATGCAGCAATATTGGCGTTCGCAATAGTGGATGTGTAAATTGGAGCATTATATTGATGAAACAACACTGTTTTCCATAATTTTATTACCTAAACGCTGCAATAAATTAACACAATATTCGCCATTTATGGTTGATGGTTTTTCCTTTCTGAAGATTATTAATACAAATAATCCCATGCGGATCCCAAAAAAAGACAAACGCCATGATCTTGCCTTCAGATGGAACCGTCTTCGCATTCTTCGGACACGATTCTCTCTTTCCAGTCCACTGCTTTGACTGTTCCTATTCCTTTGTCTCAGGTGTGAAATGGTGGACCCATGTCTCATCTCTAGTTATATACGGTGAAACATCGCCAACCAAACTCTACTGAAACATCTTCACGACGCTGCTGTTGCTCTGTCGAAAGCAAGCGCGGCATCCATTTTGCGCACAGCATTCTCATCAATATACGATGTATAGCACTTTTCCAAATGCCTATCATTTCCCCTAGCTCATGCACCTTCAGCCGACGATCATCCAATACCAGTGTGGATTTTCTTAACCGTATCTGGCGTGGACACCTCAATTGGCCGCCCACTATTGTGTTCGTTTTGGCAGCTCGTACGACCTCGTTTTAACTCTGCTATCCAATATTTTACAGTAATAAACGAAGGAGCAGACTCTCCCAGAGTAGAATCTAGCTCGGCTTTAATATTGGTTGAAGTGAAACGTTTCAAATGGAAATATTGAATTACATAACGGTGATCAATTTTTTCACGTTTACAAATTCACTGATGGCTCAAATAACAATACTAAACAAGGTGGCGCCTTGAAACTTAAAACACATGTTTTACAAGGTTGCCACTTTTCACTAAATTAATTTTTTTCTATACGTGAGTTCGCCTGGGTGTGGGACCGCTGCCATAGAGGTATTATAACCGGCAGTCGTTGTAGGAGTATTCAATATTTTTATTATTTTTTTTCTTTTTTTCTCGAAGCAAAAATTTACAACTTCTTAACATGTGCCTAAAATTGTTGCCTTTCAATATTTTGAATTAATTATGTGAATTCTTATGAAAAAAGAGAATTTTCATGAAACAAACGAGCTCATTGCTGTAGAGGATCTGATGAAAAGGCAGTGAAATGATTTCAAAAACAACAGTATCCTTCCTATGGCAAGTCCACACCACGAACAGCGCATCTTTTTCACTCCACCATATTCTCTTTTTTACCGGGTTATGATTGGAAATGCATATTATTCCCAAATGTTGACAAGTTTCAACTTAAATATTTTCCTTGTTATTGAATATTTGAATCCAAATTTTAGTGAGCTTTTACTAATAAAAGCGAGAGTGTTTAAGGTTTCGTTAGAATCACAAAAATCGTGCAAAATTTACTTGAAGTGTTAATGTTTCAATTATATGTTCAAAATTTTTTAAGGGAACCGCGAGTCATTTCAATGACTTAAAAACTTGCTAATTAGCCATATAATACTGTGTTTACTTGCTGATGCCCCCAGAATATTTCTCACACTTTGGGGAAAAAAGTGCAAAATAAATTTCTTTGAAATTCAAAGCGGGAATAGGATTGTGAAAACAGCAGTAATTCCTCGCATTTATTGATTGAAAGTATCTGTCAACAATTTCTAGTTGTTAAGCACAAATGAACCAGCTGTAGAGAAATTGTTGAATTTAGTTTTTCTTTTTAGTTTAACTCTACACCACATCCTCGTATTTCATTATATGATGACAGACTTAATATCCGTCGAGCGAATTTATACTCGGTGTGGCCAACTCATAATGCCAAACACAAATATAGAGATTTATACTGCTTGTCCCCGACAAAGATAAATACACGCACCCATGCATGTTCACATACACAAATTCAATTAACATTGATGGTACAAACACATTCGTCATTAGGCTGCATAGATGGCAAAAACACGCCTACACATACTCGTACACACATACGCTACAAAAGATGACTTGCAGGGTGTGCATTTGAACTGTTATGAATGTTCTTTCAAAACGAATGAAATTTTCATATGCAAACAATGACATTCAGTGACAGAAACCGCCATTTTATTCGATTTTCAATGTTTTTTTTTTCCATTGTTGACTGCATTCCAATGAGGACTATTAAATGTTTTTAATATTTGATCTCTATTCAAAGTGTGTTATTTTTATTTTAATCAGAAACAAATTAAATCCGAAAATAGCTTTGATTCATTTCAGTTGCTCGAACATAAACCAAAAATATAAAAAATGTTATTCCGATAACCAAATCAAAGTTGTATTGAATTTTGTCTCTGTTTCATACTATATCCAAGATGAAATTATTAACAGTTTTGATGTTGATTCTTGTACAAGATATGAAATTAGAAATAACTTTGATGCTGGTACAATTTGTGATATCTTTTGTTAGTACTGGGTTATCTATTTTTCGGTTTCAAAAGCAAAGTTAAATAAAACACACATAAAGCTAGGATCTCGGTGAAACTTTTCATTACAATGCTTTCATTACAATGCTTGCCATTATGTACGAAATACAATGTCATGCCTTTGGATTGGTTGCAGCAGTGGATCCTTTTGAGGTAATTTTCGCCCACTAAATAGATAGATTAGCAGTATTGTCGTTTAAGAAAGCCGCTGGCACTGATGGCCTGCCAGCAGAGCTGTTTAAAACTGGTGGCAATGAGCTAATAAATAGCTTCAGTCTCAGCTCCTAAATACGATTTGGCTCGAGGAAAACATGCCCGATGATTGAAATTTGAGTGTACTGTGTCTTGTGTTTAAAATAGACGATCCAAGTGTTTGTAAAAATTGTGGCGTTATCAGTCTTTTACCCATTGCTTATAAGGTCCTGTCGAGTGTGATATGTGAAAGACTAAAGCCAATTCTAACTGACCTGATTGGACCTTATCAGTGTGGCTTTAGACCTGATAAATCAACAACTGACCAGATATTCA
>JAHXMU010021137.1:20254-31957 GCA_019455685.1 Philornis downsi
AGATGGGCAAATATAGTAACGGGTTATACATTTAGTGGTTTCAAAACCGCCGGTCTGGCAAGGCTGTCAGCTGTTAAATATCTGTCATCTGAAGTGTCATTTATTTAGTGAAAAGTTTGCTATTTACGAAAACGGATCGTTTAACAACTGAAGAATGCGTGAAAATAGTTAAAACTGACTACATAAGTGGTGTTTCAAACGTGGGCACTTTTCGTCGATTACGGGGTGATTATGGTCGTCATAATCGACCTACTGTGCAAGGAGTTGGCAAAATTATAAAGAAGAGACTGTAAATGTTACATGATGTGGTCAGGCCTGCGCATCATAGCAATGTACACAGTGCCGAAAATATCGCCTCTGTTAGTGAAAGTGTTGCGGTTAATCCGAATTTGTCGATTCCACGGCATTCTCAGCAATTGGACCTATCTTATGGCTCATTATGGGATATTATGCATTTGGATTTGCACCTCCATACTTATAGAGTTCAACTCACATAATAATTAAAGACGGCTGACCATTCACAACGCTGTAAATATGCTGATTGGGTGCTACAGTAATAGGCTTTTAATGCTGATTTTCGATTTCGAACAACATTTTCTTTAGCGATTAAGTTCATTTCTCACTCGGTGGTTACGTCAACAAGCAAAAATAAAAAGAAAAGAACCTAGAAGTGAATGTGGAAAAGCTATTGCATACGGAAACAGTAACTGTTTGGTGCGCATTATGATCTGAAGGTGCCAGTGGGCCATACTTTTTCGAAAATTATGCTAGAAGAATTGTTATCACCATTTCAGAGCGCTATGGCTGTATGATAACCGACTTGCTTTGGCCTACAATTGAAGATTAAGAACTGGACGATATGTGGTTTCTACGAGACGATGCCGTGAGCCACACAACATGACCGATTTTGGCTTTATTGCATGAGAAGTTTGCAGAAAGCATAATATCACGTTTTGGTGACGTCAATTGGCAATCAAGATCATGCGATTTGACGCTGTTTGATCTTTTTTCGTAAGGCTACGTCAAAGGCCGTATTTACGCGGATAATCTTCAAATGTTGGGGCATTTGAAAACCAACATTCTTTAAGTTATCGCCAAGGTACCGCCCTCTTGGGCGGTATCTCTACCATATGAAAAAGTAGTCGAAAACTCTTTCAAAAGGATCTACTGCTGCAACCAATCCAGAGGTTATAATTTAAATGACATCATATTTCGCACATAATGACAAGCAATCCAAGCATTAAAATGAAATAAAAGGTTCATCGAATTTATAGCTTTATGTGTGTTTTATTTAACTTTACTTTGAAACCGAAAAATGGATAACCCGTTGTTACATGACGTATGTAGTCTACAACGACATAACACATGTTTTCTGAACTATTTGCCCCAAATGTAATTTAATAAAGCTTTCATTTCATCAATAAATTGTGAAACACGTACACAGAGTGACAATTATATTTGCATTTATTATTGTAGTATAGAGCATAAACATCGTATCATCTCTGACATCTGTATTAATTCAATAATACTGTATGAGTTCGCATGAAATTATTATGCGCATAATTGTTCGTCTACATTCGAAATCCATATGCGCGCGAATTTTGAATTTGTGCCGCTTGTGATGTTTGTGTTACAGGCGTTGTAAAACCGCATTTGCATAAAATAACAACCAAATGGTGGTAAAAAAAACAAGAAAATGAAATCAGCACGATAACGATAATGCCCAAAAGCTTCATTATATTTGAGCGCTGTCGACGGTTGTTTTTAAATTTGAGTGCTATTTCATTATAAAGAAGCCCCAAATAGCATCATAATCTTGTATAATAATTGTTAGTATAAAGAGAAGAGGACGGATTTGCTTCTTGGATTTGATTAGCGGAAGGCAAATAATATAAAAATTATAGCGATGAATGGATGCAAAGTGGAATTGTCATTTGAAACAGACTCAGAGGCTCTCAGGCGTACTGGCGGCCAGTGTGAACATGAAACATTGTTGGTTAGGCTTCTGACGGGCAGTCAGTCACTTTGAAAGGAGTAATAAAAATGCATAAAAACACATATCTGGAAACCTTCAATATTTGTCTGCAAGAGTACATCTTATAGCAGTCTTGTATATACAGAGCGGCGCGCCAATTATGCTGCAATAAGAAATTCAAGTAATTTTTTCTTAAGTCAATGCCTTCAATTTAATTTTTTTATTGTATACAAAATTCAATTTTATTTTACATAACTAATTGGTTTTGAAGATGATAGACCGTAAATGGCCTCCATTCTCATTCACGCATATTTGACACCTGATCAGAAACCTATTCATTGTGCCCCCAAGGGTTAAAGTTGGAGTTGTCTCAATTATTGTTTTAATGGACTGCTTCAATTTATCTAAATTCCTTGGTTTCGTTTTGTAAACTTCTTGCTTGACATAACCCTGTAAAAAAAGTCTGGTGCAGTCAGTTGGGGGCCAGAGGAAAGAAGTCCATGAGGGTTTAACGTGAGCCTCGCCGTGAAGGTCTTACTCACGGTGTGCGACACACTGGGCATATTACAATCCGATTGCCAACGCCCCCCTGGGATAGCCAAGTAAAACTTGGACTAACTAGGAAAAAGGGCTGACAATTTTGATTAAACAAAAAAGTTATTTGAATTTCTCATTGCATTGCAATTGGTGCGTCATTCTGTATTATAGCAAGAAATTACTTCTTCGAGTTCGTCATTGGTGTCATTCAACTCTTTTTGAAGAAATTTAAGGTTATATAACAGGGCATACCCCCGAGGTAGCCACCGCCTAATGCAACTGCTGCAAAACCCGTATTTGGGTATGAGAAATAGCTCTCAGACAATCCCTGGTACGACAAAGAATAACGCATAGTGTCTGGGGAAAAGGATGCTGCATACAGGCCAACACTGCAGCTAAGTGTAACGCGTGCGGTTAGAGAACGCTCTAAGAAGAAGAGAAGAGAGGCACACTAACTTTTTGGGGCGGAAAAGACGGTTGAGGAAAGAGCGCGATAGTGAGGATATAGAAAGATACAGGGATAGAGGTAAAGCCCGAAATTTCTACCAAAAGATCAGAAGTGAAGGGTATGGAACTGGACTTTCCTCCTGTAAGGGCAGCGAAGGAAATTTGGTCACAGATACGCAGGAGTGTACTGCAATTATGGAGAGGGGATTTTTACAAGCTTCTAGTTTAAGATAGCAGCACGAATGAAAAGATCACCCCAATGGCATAAATTGGCTAGATCCGAGCCAAAACGAGCTCAGAATAACAGTATTGCGGGTTAAAAATAACCTGATGCCCTACCGGTAGAGCTGTTTAACGTCGGTGGCGATAAGCTGATAGATCGCATGTATTAGCTCCTAAATACGGTTTGGCTCGAGTAGCGCATGCCAGATGATTGGAATTTGAGTGTACTATGTCCTGTATTAAAAAAAAGCGATCCAATTGTGTGTAAAAATTACGGCGTTTTCATTCTTTTACCCATTGCTTATAAGGTCCTTTCGAGTGTGTTACGTGAATGACTAAATTCGATTTTAACCGGTCTCATATAAATGACTGACCAGATATTCACACTGTGGCAAATTCTGCAGAATACCCAAGAAAAACAAATCGACATGCACCATCCTTAAGCTTATAAAGCTGCCTACGACAGTCCAAAACGAAAACTATGTGAGGTTATGTCCGAGTTTGGAATTCCTGCAAAGTTTTTTCGCCTTTGTAGGATGACGCTGACTGACACGAAGTCTTCAGTAAAGATAAGCTAAAATCTTAATGGGCTCTTTTACACCAAACAAAGATTTAGACTTCTTCAATATATTGTTGGAGATGATTATGAGGAAAGTTACAGTTAACACGACTGGTACCACCTTTAACAAAAGCCATACGATGTATAAATATTATTGGCAGAAAACTGCAAGATGTTACTGCAGCATTCTCAAGCATTGAGAAAGAATCAGCAAAAATGAGACTGGTGGTAAACGGGCATAAAACAAAGTTAATTATTTCACCGGTTGGAGTTGCGTAACAAAGCAAAAGCAAAACCAAATTATGATTTATACACCATACTAAACGGTATTCGTCGCCCTGCGGTACAAGAGCACAGACTGGACATTTTTACATACCTGCAGGTGCGGAGACCCCAGGTAGATGGAACGGTCGATACTTCATATACATTGCAGGGATGCAATATCCCCACCGGTGGGAGAGGAGAAAAAGTCTAAACTCCTTCCATTCGGCGCTTGGGGTGCTGTGCATACGTTGACAACTATAATTTGGAGTGGTGGATGAATTAATCTATGTCTGATCCGCTATAAATAAAGCAAATGATATCAGCTAGGAGAGCCGCTTGGTAACGAATGTTACTATGGGCTAAACAAACGATTCAATGATAAAACCCTCTCCCGACATACAAAAATCCAACTGTACCAGATGTTGATTTTACTTGTCTTATTGTGTGGTGCAGAATCCTGAATTATGTTAATGCTGGGAGTCTTTGAGAGGAAAATACTCCGGAAAATAAATGATGAGGGGTAATCATGGTTAACGGGGAATATTGGCGTCGCATAAACAATAAGATGTATAAGTTATATGCCGACTTCGATGTGGTCCAGTCCATCAACATACAGCGATTGCGTTGGTTGGATCACGTTGTGCGGGTTGATCTAAATAAACACAAAAAGTTTTCGATAATGAACTCGATGAACGGCGCAGGAGAGGCTTCGAAACCTCCGTTGGAAGGACCAGGCTTATGAAGTACTACCTAAACTTGGTGTGACTAATTGGAGAAGAAGCGCAAAAGACCAAAATGCTTGGAATTATTTTCTTCATACGGCCTATAATAGATAAGGCTGTATATTTCTAGTCGCCAGCTAGGCAGATGATAATTCTTAGCTATACCTACGTGCTGAAGGGACTCATGTCGGCTTTATTGCGGCGAAACATCGCCAAACACTCTACGAGTACTGAAACATCTTCACAACGCTTTTTTTGCTTTATTAAAAGCAAGTGAGCGTCCCCATCTTGAGCAGGGCGTTCTCATCTTCAAATCTCCGGTCAATATACAATGTATAGCACTTTTCGAAATGCCTGTCATTTCAGCTAGCTCACGTACCTTTAGCCATTTTGTGGATTCCAATGAAATTTTGTGGATTTTCTTAACCATATCTGGCGTGGACACCTCAATTGGTCGACCACTACGGCGTGCGTATTGGCAGCTAGTACGGCCTCGTTTAAACTTTGCTTTGTAATATTTTACAGTTGAAAACGAAGGAGCAGATTCCCTAGGCTAGAATCTTGTTCAGCTTTAATATTGGTTGGACTGAGATCTTCCAAATGAAAATATTGAATTACATAACGGTGACCAATTTTTTTCTATTTTTTCAAATTCACTGACATCTTTTGCTTTTGATGGCTCAAATAAAAATACTAAACGACGTGGCGCCTTAAAACTTAAAATATATATTTTATATGGCTGCCACTTTTCACAAAAATAATTTTTTTCAAACTACTGCCACCATCTATAGGCCAGGTCGGCTAGTTTTAGTATCGTCCTCGTATGCCAGTTATGCGCAATCGACCGATGCCTTCAAAGCCAACATAACTTAAGCCATCGCTCAAATTCAGGTGGTAAAAATTGGACCATTCGCATCCATGCCGCCGAGCGGCAGACTTTTAAAGGGTAATACACAATGTTATACATGGGCCCTTTAAATAAAATAGGATTAATTACACCTCAATACCTCACGCACGGATTGTTTTATTTCATTTTAATTTCGCTCCGCCGTATTTGGAAACCCTTAGAATCCTTTTTTTGAACATTTTCCAAAAAAGATTTATGAAGGCAAACGTATTGCACAGCTTCAGAAGACAGTCATTGTAAAAAATTATTGAGGAGCTTTATCTTATATAGGGTGGCGCATAAGTAACGCTAAGATTTGATCAATGAATAGGTTTTTTGTTCAAGTCTTTTTTTTCGTCTCTTTACAGAATTAACTAAATAATACTTGGGAAATTTATGATGGAAAGGCTCAGCACAGAACAAAAAACCAAAGTTGTTCAATTTTACTTTGAAAGTCAGCATTCGATTATTCAGATCATATCAAAGTTTCTTTCATGTTCGAAACGCTTCTAACGCTCCAACAATTTACCGATTGGTTCATCGTTTTGGGCAACAGGGGGCTGTCTGTGATCTTCCTCGTGCAGTTCGAAATGAAGTAACCATTGCTCGAGTGCAAGCAAGTATTGAGAAAACCACCGAAACTTTCACCAGGCGATGTTCACAGCAGTTAGAAATGTCTAGGCGGTCTTTGCAAAGAATTTTACATATGTTACATCTTTTCCTATATAAAATGCAATTGGTTCACAAGTTAAAACCAAATGATGCACAAGAACGCATTCAATATAGTCGCCGTTAACGTTATTTATGCGCCACCCTGTAGAAGGGAGTGAGGACAACTTCCCTCGACCGTGACACTCTCCTGTAATTTAGAGAGTAAGAGATACTCGTAATGTTTTATTCATGACTTTCAGCTTCAAAATAAGGCCTGTCATGATATAATAAATAAGTTCCGCTACTGTGGTGGGATGTTAACACAAATACTGTCACAAACAACGCCAAGTCTTTGCGACATCAGTGAAACCACAAAAATCGCATAGTTTGGCAACGGAATATAATAGAGCACTCTCAAGTGTTGGGGCTGAAGGAAGAGATTCTATTTCATGCACGTATTTGACATGTGTGAAAGTGTTGTTAAACAAGTGTATGTGATTTTCAAAGATCTGTAAATGTATGTGTTAGCATTTGTATAGTTGAGGCTTTTTGACAAACAGCTCCACAGTATTCTACATTTTATTTATTTGTACACTGTGTTTGACAAATCTTATAATGAGATATCTCAAACACACGCAATTCTAAACCCTTCCATAGCGTTCACATAATAGCACAAGTCTTCTTTATATGTTTAAAAATAACCTTTATTATAGTCGTATTTCTTAAAGTACATTTAAGTTTTTTTTCTCATTTAAACTCACTGCTACAACCCCCAGACAATTGTAAATTCACATGCTTTATTTGAGTAGACAAAGACTTTTTCAGTTTTGCTTCTCTTTTGCTATGTGCAATGAGGTTCAAAGAACATCCCAATGTTTTCTTGTAATACAAAATAAAATAGAAAAAAAAACTCGGCAATAGAAAAACAAATATAGAATCTTTAAAACCACACAGGCCCAGACCACATTAACGTTAACCATTCAAGCCATAAAATCAAAGAAAACCATTCGCAAAGGAGCTTCTCTAACTTTACAACGAGGTCATTACGTTTTTTCTATAGACATTCATAAAAGAATCGCAAAAAATTGGCATAGACGTAGAAAAAAAAAACTTATATTGAAGAGATTTAAAGAATTTCAACATTTTAAAATTTCGAATAATTTGTTTACAGGAAGAGTTTTTATAGCAAATTTTCGTCGACTGGGTCGCCAAATGGATTTGTTGCAAATATACAATATCAACGAATAAATTTCTTTCGATCTTTCGTGATCCACTTTTGAAACTTTGAGGCAATTCCTGAGTCTAATCCAGTGTGCCTCAAAAGAAAGTTTATATTTGTTTGCTTACCGTACGAATACCACGAATCCGAGAGGTGTGAGGGGTATGTCAATTGGCAGCATAGAAGTTGGACAAACAAATCCCCTTGCATCCCATGAGAAAGCTTCTCACATTCAGTGAGCTTACATGCATTCTCTTTTTAGCCTCACTCAACGGGACCTACAGTTTAACGACGAATCCTAATTTCACAGTTTGAGAAGCATTTACCAGACTTGTCAATTACTCGACCACTCGAAGCATTCGTCAGACACATCGAGGTGATCTAGTAATGATAGGTGGCTGTATGCGGAATAGAACCAGGGATCATGCGAACCATAGTCGCGCGTACTAACCTTCGATACGCGGTCGGTCAGAGAGGCTGAATACTGTAGAGAAATCAATTCCCTCTGCGATCCAAACAATAATATTTACGACTTGTACGCTCAAGCAGATAAATCTTGTTAGATAGAGTTTGATGCCACTAATACCACTGCGTGCTTTCAGGCGTAATATAAATCGCTTCTTCAGACACTGAGTGTACTAACTAAAGTGCCGCGGTCGATCGGAGGTTGGATGCTATAGAAAAATCAGCTGGGACTTAAAATATAATATGTACGCTCAAGCAAATATTTCTTGTTTTATAGAGTTTGATACCAATTTGGTCCAAGTCCATGGTAATGGTCTCTATAATAATACAATTGCGTGCTTTCAGGCGTAAAATAAATCGTCTCTTCAAACACTGGGTGTGCTAACCAAAGCTATAGAGAAATTTACTCCCTGTTGGATCCAAAAGATAAAATGTTCGACTAGTAGGCTCAAACTGATTTTTTTTTTGTCTGATGGAATTTGATGTAACTTTGGTTCAAATCCATGGTAATGGAATCTATATTAACATTACGAAATTTTCACCACCAAAATCATTCGGCATAGACAGGAACAAATAGTAATCACTTGGTGCCGAACTGTAAGGTGAATGTAAAGCAACTTCCAAACAAGCTCTAGGAACTTCTGGCTTGCCGTTGGCTCAGTTTCTTTCTTATTAGTCAAAGCTAACCGCTTCTGAGGATAGCTTCGTTCATATAGTTCAAGTGTTGGCTGTAGAGGTCCGAATTAAGAGATTGTCCGTTTTGCCAATCCCAACAAACAACCAGTACAACCTTCCTGACTGTCAATTCTGGCTTTCCTGGCAATTCGATCACCATCATTTTCACCTGATGTCGTCGTACATGATCCAGTTTTCATCGGCAGTCACCATCAACTTCAGAAATGGTTCGATTTTCTAGCGGGTCAACCGCAAATCGAGTTTCTGTTTGTATTCAGCCTTATTCAAGCTATTCCGAACGTTTCCTTTTTTTTTGTGTAATGTTTAGGTTCTGGGTAATCAAAACAGTCTTTGCATAATGATTGAACTTAACGATTTCCATTATTTTATCGATATTTTCGACAATTGGCTTCTCAGAGGGTGGTGCATCTTTGACATCAGAATTACCAATATGGAATCGACGAATCAAAACTGCTTGTGAGCATCAGTACCATAAACACTATTTACATTTTCAGCTGCCTTGTTGGCGTTTTCGCCTTCATCGAAAAAAGACTGTAAAATATGGTTTTTTTACTCTGTGTTGACGTCCATATTTGACGCGAATTCAAACAATACTGAGTAAATCAATTACTAAACTGTCTGAGAAGGTTTTTAAGTACATCGTTTTATTTTTCTAATGCCATCTAAAGTGACCCGATTGCACTTGCACAATGCCATCTGAAGCCATCTAAACCTTATTAAAAATTCTAAAATCGTTGATGGCTATAAAAGAGCGAGATTCAATAGACCTGGGTTTTACTGCTGCATATTTAGAAGCATTTGAAAACTTGTTAGAGATTTTCTGTTAATAACTGTAAAAAGAGTCTTTTGTAAAAATTGCCTTATTTCCTCCTTATTTCTTGCATTTTTATCGCTGTCATAGTTTTCAATCAATCTTTTTGGTCTTTACTGTTAATACTTGTGTGTGCGATGAGGTTTGATGTCGATGCAGTTACAAGTATGAGGTTTGATGTGCGCGAATGAGGTATGAAGTATTCAATCGACTGAAGTTGTCTGTAAAACGGATGGGGTTTGCAGTTGGGTGCCATCAATTATTCTGATGCATTACGATGTGGCAACCGAAGCTGTTGTAATTGAACTGAACATCCGCAGTAGTTGTCTCCAATTCAATTTATGTCTTTAATTTATAGGCAACATAATATTGCGTTATATTTAAAGAAAAGTAATTTTGTATATAGCGAAATAGTGCATAAATGCCTTAATAGAGTTGTTGGTTTCATTTATTATGAAAAAAGTCGGCTACAGCTATACTGTTTACGCGAAGGAATGAAGCTATATATCATTTGATGAGGCAAAAATGGAACAACCCAGGAAGAAGAATGTGAACGCAAGAACTCAAGATTTAAATGACTGATGCAGCAATTGAATTGTTTCTCTGGCTGTATGACATGTGGCGTCGTCTTGTTGAAACCACATGCCCTCCACATTCATTTCTTCAAAAAAACTGGTTATCATTTCACCGTACCGTTCACCATTGACTGTTTGCGCTTGACATGTCTCATTTTCATAAAAAAAAGGTCCAATGATTCCTCCAGCCCAAAATCCACACCACACAGTGACAAGTTGAGGATGCATTTGCTTCTCGTGAATCACTCGAGGATTTTCCTCACCCCAAATGCGACAATTCTGCCTATTGACGAAGCCATCAAGATGGAAATGGGCCTCGTCACTGAATATGATTTTATCGGCAAAATCAGCATTTTCATTTTGTCTCTCCAATACCCAATTAACGAACTCCCTTCGCTGTCCATGATCAGCTGGACAGTTCCTGAGTCAATTGAACTTTGTATGCATGAAGATGCAAATCTTTCGTCAAAATTCGCTGCATAGTGGATTTGGAGACACCAATTATCTGAGCTCGGTGTCGAATTGAGGTGGATGGAGTTTGAGCGACATCATCACGTACAGCTGCGACATTTTCGGTCGATCGACCTGGTCGAAGACGCGTTGTTGTCTTTACATCACTAACAGACCCAGTTTTGGCAAATTTATCCATTAATCTCTTCACAGTTGACTCTTTTGGAGCATTATTGTGACCCCAAATTGATCGCAATTTGCGAACTGTAGCCGCAAAACTTTCACCATTTCGGTAAAACAATTTCACAATGAAAATGCGTTGTTCATTCGTGTAGCGCTCCATTTTTACTAACCTCGTACCTCCTACTAGCAAACAATAACAATTGTTCAAATGTCAAACAATGACACTTCGAATGGCGGCAAATTTAAATCTTGCGTTCTTGTTTGGACACCCTTTATGTATATCTGTTGTTAACAGAACTGCCCATAAAACTCTCTTTAAGAAATACATAATATGAAAAATGTTTCTACCAGAAACAAGCAAGGATATTGGGAGACATCTTCACTGTGACTAATAAAATGTTGACATGTCATTCATTTACTTGTTCGAGCCTATAGAAACAGATTCAGATTGCTTTGTGTGTACTCGTATTCTCAAACAAAAGAATCACGTCTGTGGGAAAATGACAACCATCTGGAGTAGACAAAAAAAAAAAAGAAGAAATAATTCGGTGTGACATAACCATTTGGAGGTGTAATAAAAAACAAAAAGACAAAAAGAAAGAGATATAGAAATCATTGCTGGAAAAATGCCACTGCGAGGTGTATTCATTTACGCAATTGTGTTTGGCAGTCGCTTCGCTGCCTATTTTTTCATCTCTGATTACTTTTAGTCAGGCTTAGAGATGTTCGGAAAGCCGTAAGAGATAAAACCAAAAAATGATATGACAGTTGTTGGTCATTTAGATGTTAAAAGTTGCCGAGTCTTTTCTTTTCTGGTTCATATGTTGTACAACATTTGTGCTGTTCTGTGTACGCATCCTTTGTGTGAACATTTTCTGTTAGAATTGGATCATATTAATTTCAAAGTCATTGAATTTTCACTATGATTGTTGTAAGTCAAAGTAAAATACTACTGCTAATACAGGGTGGCTCACCAATTGTGCTACAATAAGATATTCAAATAGCTTTTTTATAATCAATGTATTTCATTTTTTTTTATTG